>CM035128.1:13166183-13306183 GCA_020205605.1 Panax ginseng | reverse complement strand
CAGGGTGTACTGTGTGTCAATGCTAACATAACCGGAATGTATGATCTTCCTTTCTAGATTTTTAGCCCATTGTACACGTGTTGGTCATATCCTTAATTTAAGCCTTTTAAATCGACAGAGTTTTAAATGGCGCGAATTTGGGGGGTGTACTGGGCGAGAGTTTAGGGTTCTTTGCTTCTATCTTACAAATGTAAGTATTTCATTAATACAAGATCATCTATTAATTTTTTGGTTCCTTCTTGAGCTACCCACTACTGCAATGATCTTTTTATTCTCATGTCATTTATACGAATAGATTTGGTTGATTGAAAGAGATTTTTTTCTGAAAGCCTTATCATAATTACGTTTTTTTTTAAAGCAGAGAACTGAGCAATAACCACATTGGGGGAAGTATTCCATCAAATTTGCCCATTACACTTGCAAGCTTGTATGTTTGAACCTCATTTGTTCTCTTACACATAATTCAGTGAGCTGGTTTTGATTAAAACTTGGGTTGCTGCTGAACTCACTTGGTGTCTTGGCATGCTATCTCGTACTTTTTATTTACTTAAGCCAGTTTTTATCTTTTGCATATTGCAGTGATCTTTCAGGTAACCAGTTCACTGGAAGCATCCCGGAGACTTTTTCCTCTTTAGCTCAACTGACAGACTTGTAAGTTCTATTCAATTGGTACTGAATGAGCTTTATTATTATTATGGTAATTGTTTGCTCATTTTATATCTTCGCTTTATTCTGATCAGGGCTTTGAACAATAACCATTTGACAGGAGTAATACCAGATAGCTTTCAACAACTTACTGGGTTAATTAGATTGTAGGCATTCCCTTTTATTCTTTTTCTTATGTTTAGTGTTTTAAGGTATAGTGAGAGTAATCTATAACTACTTACATATAATGCTTCAGGGATTTGTCTGGTAACAATTTGAATGGCCAACTGCCTCCTTCAATGGGGAACTTATCATCTCTTACCACATTGTGAGTTTTTAAACTTATAATTTTAATCAATACCTTTTCTTTTTTAATCACATTGCACATTCCTATCTTCATATGTTTATTTATTGGATTGCAGGCACTTGCAGGACAATCGTCTTATTGGGACCCTTGATATTTTGCAAGATCTTCCCTTAATAGATTTGTACTATTCTTTCCTTATACTGATATCAAATATTTAAACTTTATCCTTCTTCAATATATTTAGAACTTTTGAATAATTTGTTTCTTGTTCCTCAGGAATATTGAGAATAATCTGTTCTGGGACCTATACCCCAGGCGTTGCTGACTATTCCCAATTTCAGGTGAAGACAAAGCGAAAAATTATTCTCATCCATGGTTTATATATATATATATATATATATATATATATACCTCCCTTTAGCGACGGATATATATATATATATGTCTATATTATATATACTAAAAAGTATGAGATTGGTGGAAACCGTCTGGCGCTGTGTATTAATCTGATTCTCTCTATATATATATATGTCAATTATATTTACGCATGAGATTGGTGGCCTGGCCTGGTATTAATCTGATTTTCCGTAAGAGAAAGTGAATAAAAGTAAAATAGGTCAAAGAATTTTGATAGAGACTGCAGAGAGGGGAAAAAGAATTAGAGAAAGAAAGTGATTAGGGAATTTTAGAGAGAGAAAATAATTAGACGGAGAAAGTGATGAGAAAAATAATTTAGAGAAAGTGATGAGAGCAAAACTTTTAGAAAGAGCAAGTGTGGATAGAAAAAAATCTAAAGAAAAATTAGTCTTTGGATCAGCGGGACAAATCAAATAGAATGTTTTTACATTTTATCAAGAATTATTATTATTGGTATTAAAATATTTATGTTTGTGTATATATACTACTAATACATGTATTTATGTGTATATATATAAATTTATTGAATATTTAAACATGTGTTGAATCCCCAAATCTCCATTTTCTGAAATTGCCAAAATACTGAATCCTCTTGTGGTGAACCTCCTCAAACCCGAATTCTGGCTTCATTTGTGATGATTATATCTGTATGATCTGATGTACTACTTTTATTAAATGAATACAACCTTTTCATAATATGCGGAAATGAATTCATAATGAGAAGGAAGAAATCAAAGACTAGTGGTGTTAATACCACCAATGTAAAAATGATCGAATGTATTGGTAGTCAGTAGATGTTAGTGTTAACTTATAAATTATATGATTTTTTAGCATCTGGTTAATGTTGTACTCCCTCCGTTCAAAATTATAAGATCATTATTGATTTTTGAAAGTAAATCTGAGACATTTTCAAACTTGAAATTGATAAAATTCATTAAGAATTACGAAAAAATAAATTTTTAGTAGTAATTTTTGGATAGTTTACAATATTCATCATTGTATTGAGTAAAATTAAATGAATCTATGTCAATTTTGAGTTTGAAAATGTACCAAATTGACTTCAAAAAGTCAATAATTAATGACCTTATATTTTGGAACAAAGAGAGTAATATTTTTCAATTGCTTTATTTGGTAACATACTAACATTTACATTTGTTATACAGGCAAGCTGGAAACCCGTTTAACGTTACAATAATCCCATCATCACCAGCCTCACCTCCTTCACAATCCACGACTAGGGCTCCACCTCCTGAAGAATTCCCTACTATACAACCAAATGACCCAGCTGCTCCAGAAAACTCGCATTCTTCTAAAAGTCAAAAATTTCTGACAACCAAAAGAGTTGTGTGGACTGCCATTGCAGCGTTGATCATAGTTATAGTGCTAGCCTTGGGACTTTGGCTTTTCATGTCAAGTTGCTGTAAAGGAAGTCCAGTGTCCAAAAAAGTTCCCAAGAGGCGTGAAATGGATGTAGATTATGGCCCCAAAGATAACCCTAAGCACAACATGACACTGCTGAAACCATATAGTCATAACGGGAAAGGTATTCTAGACATCCATTTGATTTTCTTTCTTTAAATTACATCTTTTTCTGTAATTTAATATTTGATTAACATTTGGTCTCTTATTATTTGTGCACAGCTCAAAAAGAGGCTGTTAGTCCACCGGCTGGAGGTGGAAAAATTTATGGAAGAAATAATTTAATTTCAAAGAGAGAGGCTGAACATGAAAAGGAGTTGGAAGAAGTGGCTGCAGTACCTAAGCGTAAAGAGGATCATGAGATAGACAAAACAGGAATGGATGAAAATATCCTGCCGCCACCACCCCTACCTCCCCTACTTCATCCTTTTGAAAGGGTAGTTGCCAGACCAAATGTTCCCCCAGTTGCATCTAAAAGACATACTACGGAAAGATTGAGCTTTGGAAGGACTTTCTCCATTGCATCTCTTCAACAATATACAAATAGTTTTTCTCAAGAAAATCTCGTTGGAGGAGGCATACTTGGTACAGTTTATAGAGCTGAGCTTCCTGATGGAAAGGTAATATTGATTTTGTTTAAATTGGAATAGATTGCCAAGACAACTTTAATTACAGGGTTCTCGTGCTTAATGGGTTCTCTTATGTTATATATTTATCAGTTTTTCAATAAAAAAATTATGGCCAATTGTGCTAATTGCTTTTTTTGTTGTCAATATGTATTGTCTTACATGAGGGTTTAGTTTTTCAAAAATTGAAACTGGTTTTCTTGTACATATTGAGTGGTGTTGAATCTTCCCAAACAGCTGACTTTTGATTATCAACTGGACTTTTTGACTCCCATTTTTAGTAACTAGATGTGTTTTTTATCCAATTTTTGAAATTTTGACAATAACCCACCCTCTCTCTCTCTCTCTCTCTCTCTCTTATAGTTAAAGTAGGTTTTATAATGTTGCCTATGAGTATAACTATATACTGAATCATGGCTGACTCCATCCATTTATGGTGTTTCATTCGAAATTTAGCTACTGGCTGTTAAGAAACTGGACATTGCAGCTTCCAGGCAACAGAGTGATGAAGATTTTCTCGATCTTGTCTCTAGTCTTTCCAAACTACAGCATGTTAACATAGTTCAACTTGTGGGCTTCTGTGCTGAGCATGGACACGGTTACTTGTATATGAGTATTGTGGTAATGGAGCGGTTTATGAAGCACTGCACATAGATGATGAAATTCACAAGCATCTATCATGGAATGCTAGGATACGTTTGGCGCTTCAAGCAGCAAGAGCCCTAGAGTAAGTAGCTGGATACAGTCATCATCCATTTGGATACTGAATTTCTTAGGATCAGAATTCTGGAAAAAGTTACAGTTCTATACCTAATATGTTGCTAGGCCATGGCCCCTTCAAAACATTCGACATACTTTGTCTTTTTGTTTCAAATTTAAAACTTAAAAAATACCCCATTTATATTGCTTTGATGACCCCCACCATTAGCCTTTTCTGCTCCAGTAATTTTACTACTTACTGTTGTAATCATTCTTTCATGGTAAAAAGTCTTTGATCAATTTTTCTACTTTTAAAGAAAAACTTTTTTTTTTAAAAAAAACTCTTAGATCTGTTTAGATTTTGTGGTTTACAATTATACTCGAACTGATATTTTTTTTAAAAAAAAAATAACAGAGGAAAAAACTTCACATTATAATAATTTACCATAAAATTCGACAGCGCTAGTTTTTGAATGTAGAAGTCAAAATTTAATATATTCCTTGGCCCTCTGTTGCAAGATTTTCCGACTCCATTCCTGGTAATAGCTCACTTGGTTGATCTGTTTGGATCAATCATTTCAATCAGTTTTATTTTGTTTTTGTTATTTGCAAGCTTTTCCTGCTGTAACATGCAGATCTTACATCTGACATCCACAATGAATTGGAGACTGATTGTTTTCTTCTTGTTTTACGGCAAAGATATCTGCATGAGATTTGTCAACCACCCATTGTGCACCAGAACATCAAGTCTGCGAATTTGCTTCTTGATGATGGGTTTGGTGTACGTGCCTCAGATTGTGGTTTGGCTCCATTGATATCATCTAATTACATAAGTCAGGTAATTCCTGGTTATAAGATTTTTAAAATTTGTAGATTATTAGTTTTCGTTCAAGAATAAATAGTGAATTAGGATTTTTTAATTTTCTTTCTTCTTTGTAAGTCGTGTTGATGATATAGTTACATACATAATTTTTCTTCAAGTTAAGTAATGATCTACATTTAATAATTAATACACAGGTCTGAGTTTTTCAGCTTTTTTTTTTTTTATAATTATCTTTCTTTATGTGTGTTCTTGGGAAGTGGAATCTTTGTTATGATTAATCACAAGTTCACACTTTAACATATCATCCTATACTTGTAAAATTCTTGATATTTGCTTCCACTCATTCAATTCTGATCAGCCTATATTTGTGTGAGTTTGTGGGAGAAGAGTGAAAACCCTTTGCTTCCCTCTCTATATGTTTGTTTATGATTCTAGGACGGGCTTAAATTCTTGTGAGTTTAGTGATGGGAATATTGTTGAAGTGAATACTTCATTAAGCTTCTAAAAATTGATATACAGTTACGAGTTGTACTTTTGGTGTTCAAAAGAGTCTTATGTTAATACTCCTTGGTTCCTTAATATCTGACATTTTAGGATAATTTTTTTGTTCTAAAATATCTGTCGTTCTAGGATTTTTTGGAGAATTGGTTATAATTTTTCCCAAATTACCCCTTAAAATAAATTATATATAATTTTCAATACTCCTTTCCATTCTTTGTGTATATTCGTGCAATCTACATATTATCCTCTCTCTCCCTCTCTTCTTTTACTTCTCTCTCCTTCCCTATCTGTCTCACTCTTCTTTTCTTTTTCTTCTCTCTCTTTCCTATTTGACTCTCTCTCTTGCAATCACTCTATTTAGCATAATCTTGTTTTCTCCACACAAAAAAGTGGAAGTAATTTTGTGTCTTTTTAATTGCAAAATATTTAAATTTATTTCTTTAATTAGTTGCATCTATGGTTAATATAGTTTAGTTTGTTCTGTTTTATAAGAGCATACGTAATCTAAATACTCCATGGAATACCTTTTTAATTTTAAGGAAAAATGGTAGAAAAGAAAAAAGAGAGCTAACAAAAATTGTATGCAAGTAATAAAAAATTAAAAGAAAAAAGAAAAGTGAGATGATGTAGATAGAGGGAGTGGGTGAGAAAAATTAGTTATATGAGAAATTAAGTTTATGGGATAACTACATATTGGTTAAAGATGAGGAGAGAGAAAGTAGATGAATAGACAAAGGAAAGGGTGTTTTGGGCATTTGGTAGCATATTTAATTAGCAGTAATTAAGTTTCTTAATATATGTGTCCAACTCTAAAACGTTATATATTAAAGAACTGAGGGAGTACCAGGGAAGCGAGAAAAGTCTGATGAGTGTATCTTTAATATGCCTATATTTCTTTGTCATGCTTTTACAAACGTACTGGATGGTTACTTAGTAACTGGATTAATTGAATCCTATACTGGTTGAGACTTGAGATATCTAAGGCTTCCGATTAATACGGACTAGCACCCAGCTTGAATCTGATCTCCGATTTGTAGATCAATCCTTGAAATAAGGACTCAGTCTATCCCATCATCAGCATAGAGCCGAGTTCTTACTGCTTGCCACTATGCAGAGGAAAACTTGATTCAATTCGAATAGCAACATGTTGTGTGTGTGGATCTGGAAAAACTCTAAAAGTAAAAAACTCGTGCAAATGAAATCTGTATATTGAGTTACGTGTTTCAATTAAGTTTATCTTATATACTAACTATTGACTTCTATCCATACACCAGTTCCAAGGTTCTGGTTATAGTGCCCCAGAACTTGAGATGGGTAATTATACTTGTCAGAGTGATGTTTACAGCTTTGGAGTTGTTATGTTGGAACTTCTTACAGGGAGGAAATCTTATGACAGGTCAGTGATCTTATTCAACAGAATATGACTGATGAATGGCTTAGATCTCTGGGAGCTTCTTATTTCACCTTGACTAGAACCAAATGATACAAATATCAACTTTTTGGTGTGGGATTAACTAAACAATTGCTCCTATATCCTTATTCATATTGATTAGGTCGCGGCCCAGAGGGGAGCAATTTCTCGTTAGATGGGCAACCCCTCAACTTCATGATATAAATGCTTTGTCAAGAATGGTTGATCCTTCCCTAAAGGGATCATATCCGTCAAAGTCTTTATCTCGTTTAGCTGATATAATTTCCTTGTGTGTACAGGTGAGTTTTCTTCTTTCTTAATTCCTTTTCTTTTTCAGTTATCATTATTTTTCAGTACACTTGATACAGCATTAAGTAAGAAACACTACAAAAAAACTTGAAGAAAAGAGAGAACTTCTAGCCTTTTTACCATCTGCCTTAAGCTTGTCATCTCATTATCCCCTTTCCAAGTAACAAAGAGGTAAAGAATGGGGACAAATAAGAACATAAACAGAAAATTCATCTAGTTCTAGAATCTAGATGGCTTATATAGTTCTTTTATGCACTCCCAATTCATTGATCATAATCGAGAAACAAAATTTGATAGAAAATATATCAATTCATTGGCAATATTATTGCTTGCGAGGAGTTATTCTATTTCCATATATTCTTGATTGTGCATGTTGAGTAGATTTTTATTTTATTTTATCTTCTGATGCTTTCATATGAAAATGCATCCCACTTGAATACAATCTTTTATTTTATAGACGGAGCCGGAATTCAGGCCGCCAATGTCTGAAATTGTTGAGGACCTTCTACATATGGTTGAAAAAGCTTCTTGAACAAGAGATCAGCCAAATTAGGAAATAAACAGAGTAGATCATAGTTCATTTGTGGTAAGCATGGCGCAACTTAAAATTTGGCCTCAACGCATTTTTTTGGCAGAACTACTTGCAGACAATAGCTGCTCAGTTTCACTCCTTAATGCTGCGTTTGGATTGAAGAAATGGAATGGGAGGACTGAATAAAATAATTTTAAGGTATTTTAAGTGTGTGTTTAATTGTTGTTGGTGATGGCGTGTGTTGTCATATAATGACAAAATTATCATATATATCCATGGAATAAAAAAGTAAAGGGATGGAATGAATTTTCATTCCATTGGAATATTAAAATTATCATCAAAATACATTATTTTTATTTCATTCATTTCTCTATTACACTCTCGATCCAAACTTAGCATAAGTTTGTTCCAAGTTGGGATGTTTGTAAAGGTCATCAAGCTCTCATGGTTTAAATTTATGATTTCTGTAGTTCCCTTAGGAGGGAAAATTAGGGTTTTGAAGTATATGATTTTTACAATTGTATGTAATACATTTGGAGTTTAAACATATGAAGTTTAAAATGCCAGTCAGCTCGATCAACATATGAGTTCCTTCTTAATTTGTTTCAGAAAAAGATATACATTTTTCATTTTAGTATTATAAAGCAATATGTTTTTCTTAATTTGTCATTACTTTCTTATTATAATTTTTAGTATCACACAACTGCTATTAAAGTTTAAAAACTTGAACACACCCAAAAAAAAATATTAAATAAAAACTTGAAGTATGTACTCCCTCCGTTTTTGGATGACGGAATTATAATTTTCACACAAATTAAGAAGGTAGTGAAAAAATTAAGAAAGAGTATATATTTTTTCTTAATCTATCCTTGTCCAAGTAGTGTGATGAGTTGAAATTTGTATAAGTTAATATATTTAATTAGGTTTTGGGTAGTGAAAGAATTAGTGATGTGATTTGTTGACTATTGAGGTAAGTAAAATATGATAGTAAATCAAGGATAATTTTGTCCAAATAAAAATTTATGTAGTACTTTTGTTATACTTTTGAGAATATATTTTTTTACCACTTACATTATTTATTTATTTTGGGACGGAGGGAGTATTAAATTAGGTGCAGAACATAACTTTAAAAAGCCAAATAATTTAATGATAAAATAATTAACTTTAACTTCATTCTTTAATTAACTTTAATTTCCAAACTTGTAAGCATGAATTGATATTGTTACTACTTTACTCTATTTGATTTGATGATGACAGATTTATAATGTATATTTGTAAAGCAAATAAATTTTGTAAAATTCTATATAAAAGGAATTAGTTAGAAATCTAATTTGTTATATAGATCTACAATAGTAGGGTATAGTCATATAATATAGTATAGTTGAAGCTGATCAATGAATTATGCACTTCGGTAGATAAGCTTGCTTGCTCGAATTTAATTTGGGAGCAAGTTGAGCTAAGCTTAGACAAAAGTTCAAGCTCGAAAAGAAAATCAGATTGAGTTTAATCAATTGGTCGTTTGATCCATAATAGATCTGACCGAATTATACTATTAAAAATATATTAATATATAGTATTTATACTAATTATTACATATTTATACTTTTACTTTATATATATATATATATAGATATAGATATAGATATATATATAGAGAGAGAGAGAGACTTTAACTAAATTAAGTATTATGTTTTTTTTAAAACTTATTTAGTTTTTAAATGTTTTGTCATTTTAACTAGTCTAAATAATCTAGAGATGTTTATTACCTAATTAGTTGAATATTTTAAGATCAAACTTTTTGTTTTTTAATGATATTTGATCTTATGAATCGTAAAGATTTTAATATTTTTATCAATAGTTTGTCAAGATGAGTTAATGTCATTTTAATAATGAGTTGAATTAGTTTTTTGTTATTCATTTTTAGTTTATTAATTTTGATCTTTTTTATCTGGATTTGTTCGAAAATATGTATGAAACTCGTTGTCACATATGAGTTGAGCTTGAACATATTACAAGTTCGAATAGGTTGAGCTCAAGCCCAAGCTAAAACTCGTCAATATTTGAATGGTTGAGTTTGGACAACCTTAGGCCCGACTCACTTAGCCCAATTGACAGTCTTACACTTCGGTGAGTAAAAACTAAGTCAACTTTAATATCGCAGAGTAAAGAAGTTAAGTCTATCAAAAAATCTTTGAGACCGTTGAGCAAGAACTAAATCATAAAATCATATCGCAGAAGCAACTCAAAATCGTAAGTCACTATCGTTGAGTAAGGTAACTCAACAATTTGAAGACCAACTCTACGTTCGTGCACTGAAGATCATAATAATCATTTTCGTAGAGTGCTGAGTGTTAATACTCTAACTTATGCATATGTTTGATTTGATGATGAAATGAGAATTTAATATGTAAAATCAATAACTTTTGTAAAGACCTTAAAAATACAATTTATGTAAAAGAACTTCGTGTAGGGATCAAATTTATTAGGTTGATCCATTTCTTAATGAAAATGTATTGTTCAAAAGTTAAGTTTGAAGATTGATCGTAAAGTTGAATACCATGAAGTATCAGATATATAACTCTGCGATTAGGCAGAATTGTACACCTAGGACTGAAGATTCCAAGGATGATCCTTTCAAAGGTTGTCGATAAGGATGAGGCTAATGCATTTTTAAAATTGTGTCTAACAGTTATATTTGTTAAGGACAAAAACACGCGATTACATCTACACCTGACAGAGTATAATGAAAGTGATCTGAAGTCGTCCTAGCCGATCGCATTTCAATTCAAACAATTAAAAATTGACATGTGTTCAAGTCAGAATAGATTAATGGTCATATCACAACGGAATGATCCCAAGGTGAATCTATAAAAGACGAGCAGCCTCAAACAACCAAAGAAGAGATATAAAGAAAAATTGATCAAGTTGAAGTGTTGTCTGTCTAAGCTCATAGTTTACTCACTCTACTTAAAAATATCAACTGCTGCCAAGATCAAAAAGCTTAACATTACTTAGCAGCATCTCAAATCTTTCAATTTTCTTGTGATTCGATCTTAGTGATCTATGTATATTCTAAGTCTACGTGACTTGAAGGATTTTTAATAAATCAATTGTAAATCAGTTCTTAGTGAACTGTAATCTGAGTGATTACCTTTCCTTAGCTCGGAGTAGAAGAGATGACTAGGAGACTTTTGTGCTCCGAACCTCTTAAAAGTCTTTGTGTAATTTACTTTTTTACGCTCTACATTTTGCATTTAAATCTATCTTCATTTTATCCCTGTGACTTGTCTACATTTTCTTACACTAAATTTAGAACTATAATTTCTTATTAATCTTTGATGGGGTTTTTCAAAACATCATTCCACTGTGCATAATCAATAAATTAACTTGTTTAATTTAAAATTGGTACTAATTCTTTAAACCAAAAATTTTAAAATATCTATCCAACCTGCCCTTCTAGATCTCTTCGAGCCTTTAGGAATAACAAGTGGTATCCGAGCTATGGTTTTCTTGAACTAGCTTAATCGCTTGAGTAGATCATGATACAAACCAAAATCAGTTCTGAGATTGGTGGTGGAAATAAGTCACCTTTGTGCAAAAAATATAAGTTTGCTAATTGGAAGGTTCGTATGCAGACGTGTATAGATGTTATTGATGACGAACTATTTGATGTTGTGTTGAATGGGCCATATATTCCTACAAGCTAGCTCCTACCTCTGATGATCTAAACAAAGTAGCAGTCATGAAAATAGTAGAGTGGACCGAAAACGAGAAGAAACTTGTAGCACTTGACAAAAGAGCTAAGAATGCTAGGAATATGCATATAGATTAGGATGATTTATTGAGGTGGAGAATGTTAAAGAATCTACACGAGATTACCAATGTATGAGATTTGATGATGAAATATTTAAAGCATATTTATAAACGTAAGTTTTGTAAAGTCCTTAATAAAATGATGAATGTACAAGTACTTAAAATAGAGAAAGATCAAACATGTTAGGTTGATCTCACTGAGTTGATCCAAATGAATGTAATATGAACTGAGTGATCAAAGTATACTTGTGAAAGAGAAGTTTTGTAAAATCCTTAAGAAACAAATGTACAAGGACTTAGAAAAGATTAAAATTGTTAAGTTGATCTAAATTAAATTATCATTATCTGATGAACAAATGATTAAAGTATATTTGTAATGATAAGTTTTGTAAAGTCCTTAAGAAACACATGTACAAGGACTTAGAATAGAAAGATCAAATCTGTTAGATTGACCTTATTAAAGCTTTCCATGTATAGTCGATAGGACCAACCAATCGTAGAGTCACTCTACCGAATCTTAGTGTGATCACATACAGCAGAGTCAGCTCATCCACTGAAGTGCAAAAGACAAAGATCGTAGAGCTCAACTACGAGTCATGGAGATGAGTTGAAGGCTGAACAAGAGGAAGTTGATCACAAGAAGATATACTCTAAGAATGTTTGAGTATAGTCCTAATCACAAAGAATCTTTAGAATGTATCTACAAAGGCTAAATTACAATAGTACTATGCCTGGTCGTAAAGAATAAGTCATTTCACAGAGTAATCAAGATTTCGTAGAGCATCAGCTGATATTATAAAGGATCAAGAGACAGCTAGATCGTAGAGTTGTATTCGGCATCGCAGAGGTATTAAAGTATTTAGAGAATAAAGAGAAGTCTGCAAGTTTCCCAAGCATCATGAAGTACTTATTCGTAAAATAGACAGGATAGTAGATAATAGAGCAAAAGTAAAGTCAATAATTGTAGAGCAAAATGCAGGGCTCAACTATACGATTCACATCAGTCTATCATCAAAATTCATAGAGCAAACAGAAGAGCAGATAGTGGAACAGGAGTAAAGTCAATAATCGTAGAACAAATACAAAGCACAACTCTACTATTCAAGTTCGTAAAGCAGATAGTAAAGCAAAAGTAAAGTCAATAATCGTAGAGCAAATGCAAAACTCAACTCTACGATTCTCATCAGTCTACTATCATCAAAGGTCATAGAACAGAGTCACGTCTGACATAGAAGACTTACAAAAGGAACATTGCCAAATTGAAGGTTCTGAGGATCCGACAGTGTATCCTTGAACAAGATCGATGATCATATTATTGTGTTTAACCGTTAGTTTGAAGAGAGAATACATCTATTAGTTGGGAGATAAAGTTGTAGTTTGATGTGACCAGTTGAAAAGCAACTTAACATAAGTCCAGAAAGTCAACATCAAGGATACTGAGATATCTATTCCATAAATGCTCTAATGGGCAATTTGCAACGGAAAGTCTTTTGAAAGACTATAAATAACTTTTAGATTTCAAATTCAAAATGGCTAGAGTGCTCGACAATGAAAACAAAAGAATCAAAATGCCAAAGTGCAAAGTGCAAAGAGCAAAGAGCAAAGAGCAAAGAGCAAAGAGCTGAAGTATTATCGCACCAAATAAAAGAGTCGTAGCACAAAATGAAAAGATCCAAAGTGTTGGCCTAAGTGCAAAAGAAAGTGCGACAGAATGAACAAGAGCTAGAGTTGTAATACCAAGAAAAGTGCAAAAAAAACCGAAGAGCCAAGAGTAGAAGAGCCAAGAGCCGAAGAGCCAAAGAGTACAAAGCCAAATAGCTGAAGAGCCAGAGGGCCAAGAAGAGAAGAGCCGAATTGCTGAGATGATGAGAACTAAGAGTCGAAGTGCCAAGAAGTTGATATAAGCGAAGTAAGAGTAGCAAATCAGAAGGCTAGCCTCAAGAACCACTCTACGATTCACCAAGAACACTCAGAGCTAAAAAGAAGATTACGTATAACAGATGCATTCTACAATCCAACAAGTGTTCAAAACTGCTAAGTACAAGAAGATGTCAATATGAATTGCAAAGTTTAACAACATATCAAGGATGATCAAGTAACTGCTGAATACCAGAACAAATCAAGCATCAATGTCAAAGATCAGCAGCACCAAGAAGATGATCACAACCAAGTTGTTAAGTACCAGGAGAAGAAAGAGCTTAAATGCCATCTTAGCAATATATCCAACCAATCAACAAACATGAACATGGCTCTAAGAGACCTGGTCTTAGTGACCGAAATGGAGTCTGAGTGACCTGGTCTTAGTGATCGAAATATCGAGACTCAATGACTCGATGTCGTGACTTAGTAACTTGAAAGAACCTTAGTGGTTCAGTTATAAGTGGTCTGAAGAACCCTATCCTTAGTGGATATCCTACTCGTTGGAGTGGAAGAGTGAATTAGGAGTTTTTCAGTCTCCAAACCACTTAAAACATCGTGTGTCGTTTACTTTATGTCATTTACATTCAGTCTATATATATTGTTATATCTGTCATGTATATTCTAACCACAAGACTAAATTTAGATATGAGATTTCTATAATCTTTAAAGGGGATTTTTCAAAAGAATATTCCGCTGTACTTAATCAATACTAATTAACTAATTACTTGATAATACATCTTTAATTAATCAAAAAGTTTTAAATATCTATTCAACCCCCCTCTAGATCTCTAGTGTGACTATGGGAAACAACAAAGAAAATTCTATTTATGACTCTTGAAGATGAATTGTTTGAGAATGTAGTAAACTGTAAAACTGCCCAAAAAGTATAGGAAACCCTTCTTGTAATACATGAAGGAGTAAAGAAGTTTGAGTAAACAAGAAATTCCTGCTTACTCAACAATATGAAATGTTTTCTCACATTCTTGGAGAACATATTACTGCCACTTATGAAAGATTCAATATATTGCTCAACTCCTTCAGAACATTTGGAAATGTTTATCCTAATAAAGATCTTAATATCAAGTTCATGATAGCTCTACCAAGCAAATGGGATGTCAAAACCACTGCTATAAAGTAATCAAAGAATCTGCATGAGATAAAAGTGTAAAAGGGAATCTCTCGACCTATAAGCTTGAACTAAATCAGATAGCATAGAATTTAACAACAACTAAGAGAGATAAGGGTGTAGCCATTAAAGCTGCAGAAACATCTTTCAAAGCCCATATGGAAGATGAATCTGATGTCGATGATAATGAATACATTGTTCTGTTGGCCATAAAGTTGAGAAAGATCATGAAGAATGACAGAAGCAACAACATAAGATACAACAACAAAAAAGAGATTTTTCAAAGGATTTTTGCTATAAGCCTACAACTGCAAAAAGTCAGGCTATTATATTGTTGAATATAATAAACCTCTTAGGGATGAAATGATGAAAGAAAAGAAGAAGAAGGATTCAACATCAAAGAAAGATTTTAGAGGATACAAAAAGCACCAAAATAAGGAGAAATGCCTAGTAGTTGAGGGATAATGGAATAATTCAGATAATGACTCAAATTCTGAGTCAAGTGAAGATGATTGACCTCAAATGACCAATCTATGTCTAATGACTATGGAAGTTCCTGCAGACAACACCACTGATCATCAATAAATTAATATCAGTGAGGTATTTGACTTAACTATCTTGATGTTGTTATATTTGATCTTGAAACTGCTTTATGTGATATAACTTCTAAGTTGCATAAATACATGAAGTGGTCTAGGGTTCTATCAAGAGATCATTCTGTTAGTTCCTAGAGGGCACACAATAGATCTAGAAGGGGGGTTGAATAGATCCTTTTTATTTCAAAAATCTTTTCCATTTTAGTTTACATTACTGAGTAAATAGCAGATGACAAACTTAAGAATTATTTTAAGCACAATAGGATAAGTTAAGGTTCCCCTTCATAGATGTTATGTTGACCATTTATCTAGAGTTAGTTTAGTTGTAAGTAGTTATCATGTTTAGCAGTTATAGCAATTATAATATAAATGACAGAATGTAAAAGAGACAAGGAATTTTAAGTGGTTTAGAGACTCAAGCTCCTAATCCACTCTTCTGCCTCAAAAAGCAGGGATTCCACTAAGGAAGTCTTTACATCATTGAATCACTCATATTCCTTCAAGGCCAGCAGCCTTGGAACTTCTTAGTTCACTTAGAACTCTTCAAGTCCAGCTGACTTGGAACTTCAGTTCACTAAGAACTTTTCAAGGCATGCAGCCTTGGAACTCAGTTTAGTCCCTTGGACAAAGACCCTTTTAGCCCTGGCTCTTTGTTGTTGTTGTTGTTTTTTTTTTTTTGTTGTTGGTGGTGGTGGTGGTGGTGCTGAGCTACCAACATGACTTTAAGCTTGTTCATGCTTAATTCTTAGCAGCTTGTTGTGATCCTCTTTGGATTCTGCCTCGAGACTGGATCACCATTGGACCTACTACTAAGTTATTCATGAAGCTTGACCTCTTTGAGTACTTAGTAGTTTGTCACTTTTTTCTTGGTGCAGCTGATCTTGTGGTTGGTCCTTTTCTGATCTCAGCTTGCACTTCTTCACCACATGAGGTTTGCTAAGTCTTTGCATCTTTGGTAGACTTCGTCTGGCACTTAGCATCCCCTGAACCTTGGTTGGCTTGTGTATAGATTTGGTTCTGTATTTGTTCTTCTTTAGCTCTTGATGGTTCATGGTGATTCGTAGATTGACTCTTTGAATCTTCTTTCTGATATGTCAATCTCTTGAATGCTATTATTTTGGCCATCTCGGCTCTCATCTTGGTTGACATTCTTAATGGCATTCCCACGGTTGTTGAGTGAAGCCTTCTTCTATTAAAGCTCTTCTCTTGTCTTGCTTCACTTCTCCATTCATAGTCTCACTGCCACTGAGACATATTCTGTTTGTGCTTTGCAGAACTCGTAGAGTCAACAACCTTACTTCAACCAACCTCTCTTCTTTTTGAGATTCTGCTGCTTAATAACCTTTCATAAGGTTTCCGTTGGATTATAGCCGTTGGAAGTTATTTAAATCAATTCACAGATCTTGAGTTATTTGGTGCAGACTGCAGATGTGACATGACATCCCATTTTTCACTTTTTTGACACTGCAGTCTACTATTTCACCTACCCCATCAGAAATGTCACTTTAGTGTGTCAGGCAGGTAGTCACCTTTATTTCTTCTTTCTGATTCCTCGATCAGAACATCAGGAGTTATCCTTCTACATCGATGCTTTCAATATCCAACGTTTGAATGTCAGTCTTTGTATTGGGACATTGCCAAGGTTTTAATACTCAGATAACTGAACTCTACAATTCTGATGCAGATGGCTGAACTCTACGATTCAGAGAATGTTCTTTGACCTTGCAATTAGAACTTCTCTTCCTTCATTCGTGCAGTGTTTTACCACTTCTGCTTGCCTTGATGACTTACATTAGGTACTGATAACTTGCCTGATTACTCTGGCCCTCCTTAACTTCAAGACTTATCAAATTTGTCATGCTCCGT
Source organism: Panax ginseng (assembly GCA_020205605.1). Classification (NCBI taxonomy): domain Eukaryota; kingdom Viridiplantae; phylum Streptophyta; class Magnoliopsida; order Apiales; family Araliaceae; genus Panax; species Panax ginseng. Next base: position 13,289,173 of record CM035128.1, on the reverse strand, counting down.
CTCTTTTTCCTTGTGATCTCCCATTCACATATCATCAATGGTCTAACCCATGTTTAATCTTATATGTCTATTCTGTATAGGTTGGTCAGTGTCCCTGTTATATACCCCATCAGTTTCTGCTTCTAACCTGACAAGCACTATGATCATAGTTGTACCCAAGATAGTCATCTTTTGTTAATCTTGACAGCTACTGCATTACTGACTTCCTTTAGTCAATCATATCATCTGAAGTCTTCTTACTTATTGCTTGTGGAAGACTTCCCTTAAATGGCTTCACAACTCAATCAGGATGCTGATTGAATTGGTGCTTCGATCTTCTTGTTTGCTTGCAAACCATTAGGTGAACGCTCTCTGGCTTCCTTGTGGTAGATTTCATCTTTCTAGTTCTGTCCAGAGGCTTCATTCTTTGGATGCTATGTGAGTGCTCATGTGTTTGAGAATCGTGTTAACACTACGATTCTTCCTTAACGTTGTGAGCACTGATAGGCTTTGTCGAAGACTTTGTTCTGCAGACTACGATCTAGCTTTGGTTCTGCAGACACTACGACTCCGAGTGTAGATTATACATTAGACTAGGATTTCTGCCTTAACACTTGTTGTTCTTGTCTGATCTAGCTTGACTACGATTTCTGCCTCTGATATAATCGATAGACTCTACGACTTCACGTGTGATCTACGGTTCTTGACTTAGCTTGGATCAATTCTACAATTCTGAGTGAAGCCTTCCAAGGCAGACAGACTACGATTCTTAATACTCTACGATTCTGCCTTGGCCTTTGCAAACTTTTGGCTGGCTTCAACAGACTATAATTCTGCCTTCATAGTCTCCGAGTTCCTTTTTTCTCCTGGCAGACTTCGAAAGCTTGTACAGTACTCGATGATCAGGCAAGCCTATCTATTACATCATATAAGATCAACCTAACAAGCTTGATCTTTCTGTATTTAGTCTTTGTACATCATATTCTTTTTTTAAGGACTTTACATAAGTTGTTTTGTTCATGTAGAATCAACCTAACATATTTGATTATTTCAGTCTAAGTCCTTTTACATATATTCATGTTGTCTATTCAAGGACTTTACAGCTTATTTTAATGCAGACATATTTGCATATTCATTCATTAACATCATAATCAAATCTTATAAAAATAGGAATATCATTCACATGCTTATTCCTAACAATTTCTCCCTATTTGATTATGACAAAAACAATAAGTGCATATGTATGAGATGAATGAATCTTAAGATACAGTGAGTTACTGTATTGCTAAAGCAGGTAATATGAATGATATATTAAAAAGCATTTGATTACAGCTGAATAATAAACCTAAATTCTGGATCCAGAGTTAACTATTACATATAGAGATGTACTTTTTTCTTCATGTGTGTCTCCTGGATCTCCTCTGTTGTTGCTACTCATCTGCTTGTTCTTCTTGCTCCTACTCCCCCTGGAATGGTGACTTCATTTCTTCTTGATATCCTGGTTTCTACTCCCCCTGAGATGCATTCTCAATTTCTTCATCTTCATGATGCTCTGACTCAGATGCATGTTCTTCTTCTTTGTTTTCTGCCTTGCTCTTCAGATTATGCTTTAGCTCCCCCTCGGATGATGATAAACTTGCTGCTATGTTGAGCTTCTTCTTCTTCTCCTCCTTCTTTGCTTTCTTGCTCCCCTTCTTTTCTTCAGCCTTCATTATTCTCTCCTTGCTCTTTCTTGAATACCTCTTTTTCTCCTCCTTTTTGTCATGAATCATTTGGGAAAGCTATTGGACATTTGTCATAAGCTGCTCTGTCAAATAAGATGAGTTCCTAACTTCAATCTTGATCTCTTGTTGACTTAGCTCCAACTGTAGAGAGAGACTGCTTTAGGAGGTCAATCTTGTCAGATAGGGACATGATTTGATCAGTATTGTACTTCTGAACTTGCAGTGCTTCTTTCTTTTGATCATTGATAAACTTCAGATAGATTTGATCTCTCTCTTTGATTTTGCGAGTTATATCTAATATTGTGGCTTAAAGTCTGTTTTGAAGCACACTGTCTCTTTCTTCTGACAACATCTTTGCTTCTGTAGAAATGAGAGATCTTCTCAACCAACTCATCAGAATTCTTCAATAACTCTTGCTCCTGAGAATTTTGGTTATTTGGTTGAGCAGACTTCTGCTGAACACCAGTTTGAACTCCACGATTCTCATTTTTGGACAAATTTTCAAATGTAGTAAAAATCTGATAAATCATTGAGTGCCAATCACTGTTGGAGGATGATGGAATATCACACAATTCTGCTTGAGCAGAGTAGAGCTTCTCAGACTGAGCTTGATCATTTTCAATGCAATGAAGGGACTCTACGATCATAAACTTGGGTATAATCCTTCTTCCATCTGAACCTACTCTACAATCGTAGGTGTTAACGCCAAGATCTTTCTCCACGTCCCAATCACGTAAGACGTCCTGATCCTGCACAGTAAACACAGTCAACACCGAAAGCTTAACTACGGTTCTGGTGGGGATAGCTTCAAAGTGAGAATTAGTGACGTGTTCACAAGGTTAACAATGGAGGAATATATGGTCTAGTGTATTGAGAGAGATAATAATTCTCAGTTTGTGTGTGTATGGGAGAATATGAATAATCAATATATGAGAGAACGCACTCTATACAAGGGCTTCTTGCTAAGTTATATTACCTTTGCTTGGATTATCGTGCACCCACTACTACACCGACACCCCCTCCGATCGATGGACTCTGCCAACTATATCAGTTTATCTACCGCTTTTGGCCACTGCTTTTCATCTGGCCGTAGGTTATGATCCCATCCACATTAATGCATGGCGGGAGCCTTCGTCATTTGTCATGCTTTTTCATCATCACAAGTCAAAGTAATGATATTAAAATATCTAATGGGTCGAACCCATTGGGTGACCTCGTCCAATAGGATTAAATAAAGTTGACACAATAAATGGGCTCAAAGAGTCCCACGGCTTAATAATAAAAGCCCAATAGATTATATCGATAAATGGGCCCAATCTATCCTACCAAAACAGGAGAAATATTATGACCCAACATTACCCCTTAGTTTTTAGTTAAATAGGATGTTTAATGGAAAACTATATTTGATTCATGATATTTAGAATTTAATAAAGGCCCAAGGATAGGAAATAAGTGGATCATACCCATTTTTAACATAATGAAGTGGAATAAGGAGAAATTTGGATAGTGGATACCCGAAGCAATAAGCCCAATCGATAAAGGATTTGAATTTGAACAGGATGGGCCAATAAGATAGAATCCAACAATCGTGCCCAATCGATAAGATATTCAAAGGTCATCCAAACGCACTCCACTTTAATTCTCATTATTATCGACATTAAATGCGCTTACTCGCCCACGGTAAGCAAATCAAGATAAAAGATAAACCTCACCAAAATTGACGGTTTTACCCATCGATTTGAAATTGAACCTTTGAGCTTTCTTCCTTTCTCTCGAAAAACCTCTCTTTAGCTTTCATGAACTCAACAATGGTGAATCCAAGCCAAACCCCTTCAAGTTCTTCTCGCTCAAACCCTAACCAAGGGGGTTCAAGTGCCAATCCACCATCTCCCACTGATTTCTTCAAAGATGGGGAACAATTTCCTCATGCTAACATCACCTCCACCGTCTCTGAATCTGAACTGCGAGCTCTCCGGATTCGATATCATGTTCCGGATAACTTTGTTATGAGGGCTCCAGCTGCTGAGGAGCGAATGTACCAGCGACCAGACGGCTGGGTCGCTATGCCGACTACTCTGCTGGAAAAGGGGATTCGCCTACCCCTCCACGCCTTCATAGTTACCCTCCTAGGGTTTATTGGAGTAGGCTTCGCACAACTGGTGCCCAACTCCTATATCCATATACTGGCGTTCATCGCCTTCTGCCATGAATTAGGGGTTACCCCCTCCGTTGATCTCTTCTTCACCCTCTTCTCGGCTGGCAGATCTCGAGAACGAGGGTTCAAAATGCTGAGCAAACAGTCCCCACGCCCAAACTCGAAATTCGAGAAGAGGCCCCTAATGAGCACCCCCTCGAGCAACAAAGGATGGCACGAGAAATGGTTCTTCGTCACTGGTCCTGGAATCTCATCCCTTCCCGATTGGACCACCGGGCAGATCTCCACGACTTGGTGACATCCCGAGGGCGCGCGTGAGGAGATGGGTGACTTCATGAATAAGATCCCTTCTCAAGAGTGGAGCTTCACTCTCATCGACAAGCAAGCATGGTTGTATGACCATAAACGTAAGTCTCGGACCATTCTGTGATATAATTTTTTGAAATGTTTATGTGGTACGGATTTTAACTTGTGATTATTTGCAGTGTCTTTGATCAAACCAACTTCCTCGGATGTAAAAGACTTGGAAGATTTCTTGGCGGGGAGGATTACTGATGCAAATGAAGAACTCCCTAACGAGGAGCCTTCCCGAACTGAACCCCCTGCCCCAGAGCCAACAACAACCCCTCTTCGGGATGATGACCCTGAAGCTGACAATCCTATCATCCCCGAAGCGGTCCTCCGACCTCGTCGAAGGAAGATGGCCGCCAAAAGGACCAGGACTCCTCGCGAGATAAATCCTGAAAGCGACGAGGAGGTACTTCCTGAGGTAAACCCACAACCAATTCCTTCAACTGAACCCACAACAACCTCTGAACCAACCCCACCAACTTCTGAACCAACCCCACCAACTTCTGAACCAATCCTAAAAAAGAGGAGTCTCCTTAACATTCCTCCACACGATCGGCGAAAGTCTTTCGTGCTAAAAAATTAAAAGCAAAATAATTCCTCTTATCACGTATTTAACTCGCGGCCCCCCCTCCTTCAACAACCAATCCTTTAAATGAAACCCCAACACCTACTTATTTGAAATGGGTGCCGGGCCAAGCCTTCTCTCGTCTCCAAAAAAAAAATGATTTTGGACGGTCGGCCGATTCGACCTGAACCTTCTTCAACTCCCCGAGCCAATGCCGGCTCGATCACCTTCTCCGAGAGGCAATGCATGCGGATCCTTCACTTGGGATTCGCGATCATTTATGCCTCCTCGAGGACCAATGACCTCAATTTCAAAGACGACGCCATGGGTCCACCGACTATGTGGCCTCGGTTGCTCAACGCCAATTTCCCTTTCAACTGTTGAGGCCTTTCGTTCATGAGACCGATGACCATCGGTTCGAGGAGCAGATTCAATGGGGACTTCTTTCGTGAAGGCATGAAAGCTACTTCATTAAAATGTAAACGACTATTCTCTTCCTTTGCTTACTTATTTTCATACTCATACATCTCAAGTCGATTGAATAACCTTGAACATGTACAGCAAATCTCAGATTCGGACGTCTGCGTCCCCAGATCTCTCAAGTGAATCCGAGGAGAGGCGTCAAGAAAGAAAATTCCTCCCGAAAATCAGCTGCAGCTCGGGAAAGGACTCACCGTGAAGGCCTTCTTCATACTAACGAAGGTCTTCGTAAAGAGTTGGCCCAAGCTAAAGGGAGAAGTGAAGGCTTCCAATGAAGAACTAAAGTCGACTAAGGCTCAAGATCTTTGAAATTGTCAACATGAATGTCGACTTAGTTCGGAGGAGTGAACCGAGGATGGATAAGATCAAGGAGTTGAAGTCCAACGCCAAAATCTTGACCAAGACGATCCGTAAGATGGAGCGGGATGAAAAGCTTCAACTGAATATCTGGCAGCAGACTCGAGCAAGAGATCCGAGAACTCGAGGCTCTTCGGGACCTTGGGGCCTCCTTTAACTGATGCTCTTCGCAAAGAAATTTGTGAAGAGTATAGGAACTCGGACGAAATAAACGGAGAAATCACGAGGATTCACAAAGAAAGCTACGAGCTCTGCCGAAGTCTTGGCAAGGAAAGGTTGATCAAGACTAACTTAGATCCTTACTCTTTGGACTCTTCGGATGATGATGGTAGGCTGCATGAAGCACCATCTTATGGATAAATCTTGATCTTATTATGAATATTTGTAAAAATTTTATGTTATTTCCTTATTTGTAAATGAACTTAAATATTAATGAGAAATGATTTTCTTCCTTATGACTTCAAATGTACCTTTTATTTTATGTCAATACTTCAATATGAATTTATATGAACAAGTGTACAAAAAACCTTTTCGAGGATTTAACTTCAAATGATTAAGCATGTCATATAATGAGATAAAGTGATGTTAAAGAACGAGGCATTAGAACTTAACACTTAAATAAAAATAAAGTACCACATACTCACTCATTCAAGTGTGAGATCGGTCATTTGTTTACCACTCTGGGTGAAACAATTATACGAAAACCAAGATATAAGGATCAAGACATAAGGACCAAGATATAAGGATCAAGATATAAGGATCAAGATATAAGGATCAATTGTGACCATTGACTTACCACCTGGTAAAATCAATATAGATCCTTCGCTCACCACTCGGTGGTAGAAACGACAAATAAATGGGTCGCCATCGAATGGCCAAGAAGTCCTACCATACCTCCTTACACCATAGTGACCATAGGACAAAATAGGACCGGGACCAATAGTGACCATTGATTTACCACCCCGGTAAAATCAATATAGGATCCCTTACACCACCACTGGGGTAGAAACGACAAATGGGCTGCCATCGAATGGCCAGCGAGTCCTACCATACCTCCTTACACCATAGTGACCATAGGACAAAATAGGACCAAGACCAATAGTGAAAAAGTGTCTTTTTATTGATAATGAACAATAATATATGACTTAGATGAATTAACTTGATCTTTATTGAAAGTATTTCAAGCCTGCGCCAATGTGCCAAGTGTTTTTGATTTGGAACCATCTAATGCCCTTAACCTAAGTAAGTTCGGTTTGGATACTTCGATCACCTCATATGGTCCTTCCAGATTTGGCATTAACTTTCCGTGTTTTGAGGTGTAGAAGCTTGGCTTCTCCGAGGATCTAAGTCTCCTACTTGAATCTGCCAAGTTTGACTCCTTTATTATAATGCTTCGCTACTTTCTTCGTTGATAAGCGACCCAATTTAAGTAGAAGCAACCTCTCTAACTTCTTCTAAGAGATCCAAATTGGCCTTCATCCTTCTTCATCATTGTATATTTCTTTGTATTGATCGACCAAGACTTGAGATCCGATTTCGATTGAGGACTAAGGCATCGCATACCATAGGCCATCGAAAGGGTGAATCCTCATGGTAGTCCTGGTGTAGTCCGGTAAGCCCACAACACGCCGAAGCGGCCTCCTCCGCCATCTTCCTTTAGCTTCATCTAGTCTCAAGGCTTGATCCAGATTTCAGTACGTCATTCCGTTGGTCACCTCAACTTCGCCATTTGACCGTGGATGAGCCATCAAGTCTTCTTATGTTGAATCTCAACTCCTTTAAAATGCTTCAAATTTTGATCCCAATTTAACCGACGTCCATGTCCGATATTAATACTCTCAGGGATCCCGGCGAAACACTACGGACTCTTTTATGAACTTCAAACATTCTTGCTCAGTAATTAACTCAAGTGGCTTCGCTTCTACCCACTTAGTCATGTAATCAATAAGAACTATATACAAAGCTAACTCGACCTTTAGCTTTTAGGCAATGGACCCGAGATATCTACCCCTGACAAATGAAGGGTATAGGAGATAAAATCGAGTATAGCTCTTCCGGTGGTCGATAATGTGGATCGGATTATTGAGTTGGCACTTTTCGTGATTTTTTGACATACTTTGTAGCTTCCTTTGAAAATTGTGAGCCAATAGTATCCTTATCAAGTACTTTGCAAGCCAAAGATTTAGTAGCCTATATGATCACCGCAAATGCCCTCGTGAACTTCCGAAGAGCATATTCCGCCTCGAGATGGGACCAAACACTTGAAGAATGGTGAAGAAAAGGCCAATCAGTAAAGATCCCCATCAATAAGAACAAAGTTCAAGCGCTCTTGTATTTGATCTTCTTTGCTAACATCTGATCCGAAGGAAGGACGCCATCTGCCAAATACTCGATGTAGGGGGTCATCCAGCAGTTAGATCGCTCGATACACATCACAGCTTCATGCTGAACACTCGGCTGTTGCAGAACTTCCAAGTAAACTGATCCGTTAAAAACATCTGCATCCGTAGTAGCCAATTTCGACAATGCATCGGCGATAGAATTGTCATTACGCTCTATGCCCTGAAATTCGTACGAAGCAAAATACTGAAGTCGATCCTTTAACTCCGCCAAATACTTGATCATCCGATTTCCACGAGCTTCATAGTCCCCTGATAACTGCTTGACAACCAACTGAGAGTCACTGTAGATGATAAGGTTCCGGACCTCTAGACTCTTTGCCAATCGAACACCCATTAAAGACCGCTTCATACTCTGGCCGTTTGTTTGTCGCTTTAAATCCAAATCGATGGCTCTGTTGAACTTTGAACCCGTCCGGACTTTGTCAAGATAATTCCCGCCTTACTCAATAGTTAGGTAGAGGAACCATCTGCATATAGAGTCCAAACATTTCGCTTCTCTGTTGAAGAACCAGAATCGCCGACGGAGGATTCAGCTTTTCCAGAATTTCTAAGATTCGCGGTGAGAACGAACATTCTACTATGAAATCGGCCAAAGCTTGGCCTTTGATATGTTCGTGGATGGTATTCGATGAAAAAGCGTGATAACTCCATTGTCCACGCCGCTAACCTTCCTCAAACTTCGGCTTGCCCATCACCTTCTTCAATGGTTGATCCGTAGTAGACAACCAAGCGCCGACCTTGAAAATATCGCCAAGCTTCCTGCCAGAAGCGAAGGCAAATTTTTCAATATTTGGATACCGGTTTGAGATCTCGCAGGACATGATGACATAATAGATGGATGTTGTCTTCCATCGATCTCCGAACCAAAGATCGCTTCAACCGCTAACGAACTTGCCGCCAGATATAGATATAAAGTCTCATTGGAATGGGTTTCACCAATAAAGGAGTAGAAGAAAGATACACCTTTATGCTCGGAAGGCGTCTTCACACTCTGAAGTCCTTTGGAACGTCTTCGCATTCTTCTACCCTTTCAATGTATCAAAGAAGGAAGGCACCTCTCGCAGATTTGGCGACGAACCTCCTTAATCGCCGAATCTCGCCATTCAGACGTTGGACGTCTTTGAATGACTGAGGAGTCTTCATGTCAAGAATGGCCTGAATCTTTTCTGGATTGGCCTCGATACCCCTTTGACTAACAAGATAACCCAGAAACTTCCCTGCACCGAGACCGAAAGTGCACTTGGCCGGATTAAGCCTTAATTGACGATGACGGACAGTCTGAAAGCATTTCTCTAGATCGTCCAAATGACTCTGAACGTGCATGCTTTTCACGATCATGTCATCAACGATACTTCCATGTTCTTCCCACCGCCTATCAAGATGAAGTTCATCATTCTCGGTAAGTGGCTCCAAAGATTTATAAGGCCAAAAGTCATCTTCAGAAAGCGCATAATCGAGCGGTGTGTAATAAATGCGGTCTTTGGGATGTCCTCTTTACACATGAATATTTGGTGATAACTCGAAAAAAAGCATCCATAAAGCTTAGTAATGCATACCCCAAGTGGCATCGATAAGTCGATCAATATGGGGTAGAGGATAAAAATCTTTTGGACAAGCTTTATTGAGGTGATTGTAGTCGATGCAAACCCGCCATTTTCCATTCTACTTCGCACTTTTGACACCACATTAGCCATCCATTCGGGATAATCAATCTCATATATAAAGCTCGGCACCACCCAACAAATTTTGCTATTTTTCGATCAATAATTTTCTTCGTTCGCTCAAAGAAGATCCGTCTTTTCGCGCCAACCGCTTTCTTCGAGGATCTACATTCAAAGCTATGCTCGGCTATCTTCCGACTAACCTGTGCATGTCTCTTGGTTCCTATGCAAAAATATCCAGCATAATAAACAGTAAGAGTTCTATGAGATTTGTCCGAAGAGGTTCTAAGAGACTGAACCGATCTTCACGGTCTTGTCCGGCTTTCAAGGATCAATTCGACCTCTTCCGTTTCCTCCGTGCAGAATCACCATCGGCTCGTAACTACTTTCGGTAAAATGCTCGATCTCAATTGTCATCACTTTGCTTTTTGTTTGTCAATTTCACTCCGGGAGGAAATAACAAAGATTCCGATAAGATCGCTTGCTAGATCCAAGTCCCCCCGCCACCTCTCTACTCCATGAGTAGTGGGAATTTGATTTTGAAATGAGGGATGGAGGTCACAACTGGAGAAAGAAGTTAAAGTAGGTAGGTCTTCCCAAAGATAAGCGTTGTAAGTGAATCAACGTGCACAACATAGAATTTACACACTATTTCGACTTCGGGGTGTCCGTGTCAAGACAACCGGAGTTCAATAAAGGCTCGCAACTTTGATGAGGATCATTTTGAAGTCAGATAAAGGAGCTTCCGCCCGACCTCCATTTTATGCCCGTCAAGGTGCATCCTCCGACAGGTATGGGCATACTGGATATCCATCGAAGATCCATTATCTACCATCATACGCTTCATGTCCACCGTGCCCACTTGCATTTGTGATCACCAAGGCCCCTCATGCGGCTCGATGGGCTCAAGGATAATCGGCGTCGGTGAATGATACGACAGCCCCGGGAATGGTCTATCTCGCTTTCAGGGAGCATCTCGTCATAGTCACGACCAAATTCGAGTAAGCCCTTCTTCTTCCCTATCAACTTCCCCGCGGACCCACCGGTTATCACATCGATAACATGCCTGGCGTAAAGATCTGGAGCCCTCGAACCGTCGAATAAAGACGGTTAACGCTCACGATTATTTACTACCACATACCGCACCAACAAGCCGCCTTTAATCTTCCTCTCCACAAAGTCTTTCAAATTGCAACACTCGTTAGTGTCGTGGCGGTGACTGATGATAGCCACAATACTTACGAGAGTTACCTCGCCTTGATTCGGTAATTATCAGGGGTGGCTCAAAAAAGGTTGGTTTCGATTTGATCCAAAATTATCGATCTATCGTTGTTTAATTTGGTGTAGATCTTATTCACCTTCGGGTCGAAGGAGAGGATGGACCGCTTCTCTTGCCGCCAGAATTATGTACTTTTTCGAAGCGCCTCCGTCCGATCATTATACCCCCTGCTCAACTCGTTTCAACTTCGGGCTAGAGCCACCGACTCTTTTCCCGAATTCGAAAAGGATGTTTCAGTCGTTTTATAGCTTCTTCCACAACGATGTAGCCTTCGCTTTGTCAAAGGCTTCGGCCCGAAACTCTTGGATGATTGAACATCAACTTCTTCACCAACTTTTCGGACTTTACTGAGATCCAATCCATTCTCGAACAAACCTACGACCGGAGATCATTAAGATCGGACACCGACCAACCGCTTCTCTGAACCTCTTTACACACATCGCCCAAAGATTCATTTGGTAACCGCATGGGATCTGCGCTAAAGAACCGTCAGAAGCTTTCCTCTTCTTCGGTTGTTCTGAAGCGGCATGGAACTTATCACAAAGTTCGGTCCACGAGGATATGGAATCAAGGCAAAGTTCCCAACCAATCGCCTCGCATCTTTTCTTAGTGTCGTAATAAAGGTGTGGCACTTGGCGGCGTCGGTGAAGTCGTAATAATCCATTAGCCAAATGGCCGAACGTGTGGCTATGGTCATAGTGGTCCCTTGTCCATCGTAACTTTCCACGCGAGGCAATTTTTAGTGATATCCGCCTTTTCCTTGAGAATATCCGAGGAAAAAGGGATGCTTTTTTCTTTCGGGCGTCCTTCACTATTTGGACCTCGGCCATTGTTTTTCGAGCTCTTTAAGCTCCTTTACTAGAAAATCAACGCCTTCAGTCGTGGGGGAAACTCTCTCTCATGAACAACATTATGTCTCCGAGAGGATCGACCCCTCCCCGCCGATCCTAACGCCGCCTGAGGACTTCGATCCGCCCGCTTGACATAACTTTTTCCTGTGGTGAGGATGATCACGTTGATAGTCCATTACCCGGACTTGAATGCACGACCTCCTTCGACCTGCTCCTTTATTGATAATCATCTCGATCTTTGAGAAGTAACGGGCCATTATCGCCTTCTTCGAGGCCATGGAGTTCTGTTTTCGATCTCTTCCTACTTGAGAATGATCCTAGAAAACCCATGAACGCTTCGGCTCCTTACCCTTTCGTCGAGTCTCCTCCTTATGCCCACTTCGTCTTTCGTATTGATCATGCATTTGGATGCTTCTTCGTCCTGATTCCGCCATACCCAAGCATCTGTTCGGCCTATTATATCTTCTTTGCTTTAACAGAATGCCATGGCTCTATCTCGCTTCGTCGTCGCCATCTTCGCCAACTTGGCGACTCTATCCTCTGGTTACTTTATGATGAATCTTGGTTGGCGAGCCTTCCATCTGTCCTCGACCATGATCTCGCTCCTCATTCGCATCGAAAACCAATCTTCGTCTGGCCCCGCCAGGGATCTTCGGACGGAGATCCCCTGAATTATGCTTAGAAGCCGTGCACTCGTGAGCACTCTTGGAAGGACCCAGACGATCCTTCACCGAAACACGAGGCGGTGGATTGAGCCAATGTACCATCGCCGCTTTCTTCAGTGTACCATCCCTACTCCTCGTCATCTTCTGAAGTAGGTTAAACGATTGTGATTGAAAATTTTAATGACACTAGAACTCAAAGCCCCTCATTCTAGCGCCAATGTTAACGCCAAGATCTTTCTCCACGTCCCAATCACGTAAGACGTCCGATCCTCGCAGACAAGAAACACAATCAACGACAAAGCTTAACTACGGTTCGTCGGGGATAAACCAAAGCGTGAGAATTAAGACGTGTTCACAAGGTTAACAATGGAGGAATATATGGTCTAGTGTATTGAGAGAGATAATAATTCTCAGTTGTGTGTGTATGGGAGAATATGAATAATCAATATATGAGAGAACGTACCTCTATACAAGGGCTTCTTTCTAAGTTATATTACCTTTGCTTGGATTATTGTGCCACCCACTACTACTTGACACTCTCCGATCTCGATGGACTCTGCCACTATATCAGTTTATCTCTCTACCGCCACACGCTTGTTTTCACTGGCACGTAGGTTATGATCCCATCCACATTAATGCGTGGCAGAGCTTCGTCAACTGTCATGCTTTTTTCATCATCAGTCAAGTCAAAGTAACAGATATTAAAATATCTAATGGGTCGACCCATTGGGGTGAATCTTTATCAATAGGATTAAATAAAGTTGACACAATAAATGGGCTCAAAGAGTCCCACGGCTTAATAATAAAAGCCCGATAGATTATCTTGATAAATGGGCCCAATCTATCCGGCCCAAAACAGGAGAAATATTATGACCCAACAGTAGGGAATGTATTGGTTACCAGTATGTTAGTAGACCTTGAAGTGAGACACCATCTCCAAGTTTGGAAAATATGAGTAACACCAGCTGAAGTAACTTTCATCTTTACCAGTATATGCCTTTAGCCAGGGCATCCATGGATAGAACCATTTCATTAGAGATCATCGAGTTATGACAGTATTGTAGTGCAATCTAAATCCATGTTTTTTCAGTTGTTAAACAAATCTTCTGTTGACATCCTTACTACTTTGAGTTGTTCGCTTCCATGGTTTATCCATCTTTTTGGTGGTACGTCTGGTGGTTCATCAAAGACTTCCACCACTAATCTTCGGCAACCTCTTGCTGGAGAGAGAACATGATAGTGTGACGCCCCCAAAATAGGTCCACACAATTCATTCTGAGTCGTCAAATACATGGTACAGAAAACGACTACAAACTTTATTATACAATTATTGTGCAAAATACGACAACACATGTATTGTGAATACCAACTGTGACTCTCATCTCTTTACTTGGATAGCACCTCACATTGATACCTTACAATGGTATCTTACATAAAGGTACAGTTAGTAACTGTTTTAGAAATTAAAATATTTAAAAAATGCTCAAGAAAACCTTCGTACATGAGAGACCATGCATCTAAGTTATAATAGATATCATATGAATCGAGAATTATCTTTGGTTGACCCAATAGACCCTAAAAAAATGAGAAGATTGCTATCATGTTCTTTCCAATGATGAGTCTTCTCTTGACATATAATTATTTTCATTGTCTCCAATTGAGAATTATATTTCAACCAAACTCCAAGATTATATAGGTAGTGCTCGTAGATATAATCAGCAAATGGATGTGCACAACTCTGTCTTATGATAACACGAAATCGTATGTCATTAAACATCTTATATGATAGTGGCAAAACACTCTTCCAAAATTAGGTTCACCTCACCCTATTCGGTTCACCAAAATCAACGGTTAAATGACGTATAAAATACAACACACTTATCTCAAATTCTCAATAAAATTATTTCCATACTATTTTAAGAGAAACCTCAACAACTATAGACCACCGTTCTATTCCCCTCTTATCCCCGCTCGACCCAACTATACTCCTATTACCTGAAAGAAATTGTGAAACAAAAGGGTGAGCACAACTAGTCCAGTAAAGAATATCATGACTAAAGATAATTAAATTATTAATAGCCTTCGTTAGTAATGAATCAGGGATTTAGAACATATAGTAGATGATAAAAAATTTCAACCATAATTGCAGCGGAACAAACAATCCATTAGAAGAGTCAAATAGACCATAAAGTCTATTATCTTCTCCATGTTAAAAGTTAGACTGCAAACGCGTCTTTGAGCCATTAATCTAATGGGTTAAAAAGGCCCAATTTTAGTGGGCTAGAACTAAATTGTCATGGTGGCGGATTGGGCATGCTACTTTACCGATCCATGCTTTTTTCATTTAATTTTTTTTTAAAAAAAATCTATAAATCACAAATCTAAGTTGTTGTAACAGTAACATATTAGTATATTACAATTTACATACAATAATACAAATCACAAAATTACAAAAATAAGCTCCAAAATCCAAATACAGAATTACAAATTCAAACAAAAACTATTCATTTCATTCATGTCACCATCCAAATGCATACTTGCAAATTGCAATCATATCTGCAGCAACAAAATTACCATCAACAGACGTATATCACAATAAGGAAAACATAACAAAACATAAGTCCAAATAATAAGTGAAATCTGTAAATGCTTACATGAAAAATGCCAATTTAAAATATCAATAGTTCAAATTCAATCGTCGTGGTCGTCTTCCTGAAGGTTTCGTCTTTCGTGAGAAAAAATATCTGATCAATATTATATCAACATTTATTTACTTAAAATAAGGTGTTTTAATGATAAAAGAAGACAAAACAGAAAAAGAAACGAGAGAACATAAAACATGGCATCCTATTTACCAATATATACATGATTTTTTCTAAGCTACACAGCAAAAAATTTGAAGAAAATAAAATAATATTATAAAAATCTAACTTCGAAATCCATAAATAATCTTACACAATCTAAATTTTGATCCTGTTATATCAAGTACAGCTAATCCAATATACAAGACAGTAGAGGTACATAATAATTGTGTAACACAGTAGACCATCAATAATTTCATTAAACAAACTCATCAAACCTGTTAACCATAAACATTAAAATTAATATCACAAAATATATACGTTCCTCATTTGATCATTCAGAAATTTGATATATTTACCTCCCCATGGCAGAGCTCATGAATTCCCACCCCCTGTTCCACCTCTTCCATGACCTTGAGACAGAAAATTATCATTTGCTTTAACCAGATCCAGATCAAATTCAGTCACATGGCGGAACTTCCGTTGCCGTGCGAGTCGCCTTCTCGACTCATGTGAGTCGTCGTCGTCGTGTCGTCGTCGTCTTCTTCTTCACAATCGAACTCTCTTACTCTTAGACTCTCTGCTCTCAAAACTCAAAGTCTCAACTCTTCAGATCTAGATCTACGAAAAATGGACAAAGACCATATAAGATATTAGATATAGATAGGATTTTTTTAAAATGACCGGGCGGGCCGGGCTCCCGTGGGCGGGCTTGTATTGGGTCGGGATAAAAAGGTCCAGATTTTAGTGGGCTAAAAAAATAAAGTCCATAACTCAATTTTTGACGGACGGAGTAGTTCGGCCCGCGGGCCTTTGCCACTTTTGTCAGGTCTATTAAAAGTTCACCAACAATTTTTTAACCCTGTAACATCAATCAACAGTTTCTGTCCACAATCATATGAATAACTCATAATCATAATTGTAGTTCTAAATTTCTCTTCTCATCCAAGACGAAGATAATTTTCATCACCTGTCTTTACCTAAAATATCAAAGATCATGGTTATACCAAATCACATTTCCTGTTCATAATCATACTAATAAATTCATCTTTGTACTACGGACCAAAGATATTCATCAACAGTTCATCTTTGCACTACAGGCCAAAGATATTCAACAACAGGACATCTTTGCAGTACGGGCCAAAGATATTAATGTAAGACCCCAACTTTTATGAATAAAGATTAATTTCTCTCGAAATATATTTTTGAATATTATAGTGTAGATATGATATAATGTTATAGTTGTGGGTAATATTTACAAATTTTACAAAGTAAGCAAGTAGTTATATAATATTCGATTGGTCGGGGAATATTCGTTTTAACAGGAAATATTCGTACGACAGCACAATCATTGGTGGACCCCACAACAGAAGTATTGTCGTAGTTAAAAAACGACAAAATTATCTTTTTAACGGCGAATGTTTTACCGTTAAACTATTGAACTACCCTTGGTAATAAAATAAAGATGTACGGCGTGGTTACATAGTAGCCTTACCAGTATTGATTATTGATGCTATATGAGAAGTCACTCGATTATACTTAATTATTGCTACATGAATTATCGTATCATATCTCTCATATTATTGATTCGATTATTGTCACAGTATCATCTGCATAATATGATATATTATTAAATCAATAATTGAGACGATAAAGTTATTCATATTATTAAATTGCAACATTTACAATGTCTAGAAGTTCTGTCAAAGAGAGGTTTGGTCATCTAATTGCGCGCTAATAAGGAGAAATCCTTATCGGAAAGTTCCCTCTTGAAATTCTTATCGGAAAGCCCCCTCTTTCCTGGGAACGACCTGGTTGTTAAATATTGTGAGTTATAATATTAATGATGAATAAGTTCGTGTTGATTAAAGATGAAATTGATAGTTTCATTGTGTTGGAATTATTAGTGTTAGTGGAAATCGACATTTATTTCGATATTAATTGATGTCTGGAAGTTATCTTGACCAATGCAGATAATGCTTAGGATAAATGAGCAATTAATTGCTATTAATTCACATGATTATAACTATTTATTCACATGTGTACTATTGATTCACATTCATGTACTATTGGGGGAGGTGGTGCAAGATTGATAATACTTTGCATGACTAAGTTAAAAATATAGAGTATATGATGGAGTACTATATTGTAATTCAGTATTTTCACATGTATAGAACTATTGATTCACATGATTGAACTATTGATTCACATGATCTACTATTAGGGAGATGTTGCAAGTTTGATAATACTTGCGAGGACTAAATTAAAAATGAAGGAAAAGTTGAATGTATTATATCGTAATATTTTGAGCCCAAAAGCGTGCAATTATCGAAACTATATTTTCCTATAAATAAGCTCATTCTTCCTTCATTCTCACCAATTCACTAAGTCTCACAAGAGCAATTATAGAGAGAAGCTATATAGAGAAAGAAGAGAGAAGTTTGCTACGTCCATTATTCCAAAGATCCAATCTTCTTTCCGAGGTAAGTGGATATTATTTTGTTCAAGATTCATAGGAATAATATTTTCTTCCATACTATGTAGTATGTGAGTAATATTATTTCGCCTCGTATTCTCGATTATACCTCATCTTGTTAAAGTATTGCTTCTATACTCCGTGAAATTAGTAGAATATCCTTGAAATTTGGTTTATCTAAGATCGTTTCACAAGAATATTTTCTCGCACATTCTTGTTAAACTTTAAGCTTTTTTCATCTTGGAGTAATTGCCCAGTAGTATTATTCATTTATCTTTGCATTATTCATAAAAGTACTATTCATGTGTACTATTCATAAAGTACTATTCACGAGGTCTTATTCATGAAAGTCTTATTCATAAAATATTATTCACGGGTCTTATTCTCAAGATTATTCATGGGGTACTATTCACCCGAGTACTATTCACCCAACATACTATTCATGATAAAAATTAATTTCTTTTCGGTCCAAATCATTTTTGATACAATATCATTCTTGAATTTTACTTCACAAAGTAGTATCATGTTGGCAATTTAAATATTATTGAATTCTGGATAAATTAAATTATTAAAGTCTTTAAAATTTATCCTTGAACTTGTTTTATTGAATTCTCATATCATTGTCATCATCTTCATGCTTATATTGTGATGCAAGTCATCTTTGGCTTACGTGCATAGATGAACTTTTGATTGGTATGATTATGACTAGGGATCCTTCGGTATAATCATGACCCGTAATATTATAAATGATGTGGTAAAAGTCCTCATTGGCCTGTTGTTCGTTGATGGATAGTTGTTGGTATGATTATGACCAGGGATTATTCGGTATAGTCATGACCATTGATGATTACATGAATATCCTTGGCCGTGGTGCAGGGATGATTCGATGATGTGGTTTATTTATTAGCTGAGTCTTAGCGATAAAGTTAATGAAAATCTTTTTAAATCATAGAAGATAGTAGATGTGACGCCCCCAAAATAGGTATACATCACCCATCTTGAGTCGCCAGATACATGGTACATAAATTCAAATACAACTTAATTATACAAACTAGTGTAAAATACTTACAAAACATAGCCGAGAGTTTAAACAAGAGTATTGTCATCTAGACAATATCCACACTCAATGGTGTCCCAAATTTATATTCTCATTTCTGAGCGAACAATGAAAGAAAGGTGAGCTCAACTAGCCCAAGAAAAATATTATGACTAAGATAATGCGTAATAAATTATCCTTAGCCTTCAACAAAGATAAAAAATTGGTAGAATACTGATACAACAAGTTTTAGATCAACAATCTGCAATGAAATAAGCAATCCATTGAAGAGTCAAGTAGAGCATAAAATCTACTATCTTCTATGGTTTAAAAAGTTTTCATCAACTTTATCATTTGAGACAAACTTAATAAATAAAATCAAATCATCCCTGAACTACGGCCAATGATATTCATGTAATCATCAATGATCATGATTATACCGAATAATCTCTGGTCATAATCATACCAACAACTGTCCATCAATAAACTACAGGCCAATAAAGACTTTTACCACATCATTCGTCACATTACGGCCATGATTATACCGAATAATCCTCGGTCATAATCGCATCAAGTCCATCTACGCACGTAAGCCAAAGATGACTTTAATCACAATATAAGCATGAGGATGATGACAATGATACTACTTTTGTAGAGTAAAATTCAAGAATAATATTCATGTACCAAAAATAATTTAGACAAAAAAAGAAATATATTATTCGGTGAATAAGTACCAAGTGAATAAGTACTTGAGAATAGTTCTCAAGTGAATAGTACTAATACACGAAAAAGTGTCCGAATACCCGAAGTGAATGATACTAGAGTGAATAGTAATTGGGTGAATAAGAATCGTGAATAGTAGATTCTACATCTAAAAATATCCCGAATAACCGAAAGTGAATAATACCAAGTGAATAGTAGAAGGGTGAATAAGAATCGTGAATGAATAGTAACTCGTGAAAAAAAATCAAAGAAAATGATATTCCATGACGAGTACAAAAAAAATGATATCTCAGATTTAAGTATAATAGAATATACTAAATCAGTAAATGGATTTTCATCCGCCACGCACAGAACCCACGAGATGCGGATCATTTCCACAATTTAATAAAGAATCAAATCTGAAGGATCATTCACCATGCATGTGATAATCCACATGCATGGATATTCCAATGTAATAATAAAGAATTAAATAATGTAAGAATTCACCACGACGCGGTGAAGTCCGCGTAGATGAGTTATTCTAACAAAATAATAAAGAATGGAAACCAGTCAATGCGTAATTCAGACAAACAGAGGATATTCCAATGTAATAATAAAGAATGGAATGACAACAGAATTCACTGGGCATGCGATAGACAAGCATGCACAAAGTTATTCCAATGTAATAATAAAAATGGAATAATGTAAGAAGAATTTCACCATGTATGCAGATTGTGATGTATAAAGTTATTCCAACATAATAATAAAGAATGGAATAACAACCCTTACGAGTATTGAAAGAAAATAACTCTCTTCATGATTACGAAAGAATAATACCCTTACCTCAAAAAAGAAGACTGGATAATAGAAAAAAGGTAGTAGCAGATTTCTTCTTCTTTCTCTCTATAATTTTCTCTATAATAATTGCTCTATAGCTTTAGTGAATTGGTAAAAAATAATGAAGGAATGAGCTTCTATTTATAGGAAAATATAGTTTTGATAATCAGACGTTTTGGGGTTCAAATATTACAAAGATAATATCTTCCTCTTTTCCATCATTTTTAATTTAGTCCCGCAAGTATTATCAAACTTGCACCACCTCCCCCTAATAGTAAATCATGTGAATCAATAGTAAATCATGTGACTCAATAGTTCTAGACATGTAAAAATACGTAATTACAAAGATAAGACCTCCATCTATACCTCTATTTTTAACTTAGTAACGCAAGTATTATCAATCTTGCACCAACTCCCCTAATAATAAATGAATGTGAATCAATAGTACACACATGTGAACAAATAGTTATAATCATGTGAATCAATAGCAATTAATTGCTCATTTATCCGATTAATTATCCGATTGGTCAATATAACCTCCAGACATCAATTATTATCGAAATAAATGTCGATTTTCACTAACACCAATAATTCCCACACAATAAAACTATCAATTTCATCTTTAATCAACATGAACTTATTCATCATTAATATTATAATTCACAATATTTAACAACCAGGTCGTTCCCAGGAAAGAAGGGGCTTTCCGATAAGGATTTCTCCTTATCATGCCGCAATTAGGTGACCAAACCTCTCCTCGATGTAACTTCTAGACATTGTCAATATTGCAAATAATAATATGAATAACTTTATCATCTCAATTATCGATTTTATAATATATCATATTATGCGATGATAATCTTGTGACAATAATTGAATCAATAATATTAAGAGATATGATGCAACAATTATCAGAAGCAATAATCGAGTAACTTCACGTGAAGATCAATAATCAATACCGCAGCTTATTATGCAACCACGCCAGACATTATTTTTTTACTACCGGGTAGTTCAACAGTTTTAACGGTAACACTTTCGCCAAGTTATTTTTATAAAAGATAATTTTGTCGCTTTTAACTACTTACAATACTTCCATTGTGGGGTCCACTAATGATGTGGCTGCCGTCATGCGGATATTTCCCGACAAAAAGAATATTCCCCGACCAATCGAATATTATATAATAACTTGCATACTTTGCAAAATTTATAAATATTACCCACAACTATAACATTATATCAAATCCACACAATAATATTAAAAAAAAATATTTTAAGAAATTTAAATCTTTATTCATAAAATTTGGGGTCTCACAATCTCCCCTCCTTATGAAATTTTGCCCTCGCAATTTACGTACGTATCTGGTATGCCGAAGAGGTGAGGATACCTTAACTTCATTTTAGATTCTAACTCTTGAGGTATAACCTTTGAGTGTCGAATATGATCTTTCTTATCCAAGATTTTAACACGTATCTCCTCATACGTTAAATCTTCTGCTATCTCGTCTAGTTCTAATTTAATAATGTGGTTCAGGTCTTCCACATATTTACGTAATATCGATACGTGAAAAAAAATGTTATGAACACGTGACATACTTGGCGGTAAAACGAGTCTATAGGCCACAGTTCCTACTCGATCGAGGATTTCAAATGGGCCAATTAAATCGAGGGTTGAGATTTCTTCTCTTCATCGACTCTTGCTTCTAGAATAATGCCCTCTTGAACCTTCTTCTTCATATTCATCAGCTCTAGGTGTGTAGTTTGAGCGGCTTTAACATTTTCGATTAAAGTCGATTTTAATCGTATATTCGTTATCTTCAAATGGGTCCCTAGATTCTTTAACTCTATCTTCATCATTTGTAAGTTATACGAAATGGATTTTTGTGTTAACAACATCGCATCAGAACGATACGATCGATCTCTCTACTCAACGCTACGCACTACCACGCTCGCTTCTTCCACGATGATATTGAATGGTATAGTCGTAATCTTCAACAAATTTCGAGCCAACGCGTCTTTGGGCGCATTATAATGCTCGCTTTGGTTGAAGAAATATTTAAGGGTTTTAGAAATGGGTTTTGTATCGGGGTCAATAAAAATTCGATTTCACGCTCGGGGTAGGCTAGAAGTCTTCAAGACGCGTCAGAAATTTATTAACAATAGAAATATCATTCAAAACTTTGACTCTCATCCAAGACTTGGATAGTATGTCACATTGATACCTATCAACCTGTCATCGTCATTCACAGCGTCCCCTACGGAAAGTTTGGGTTCGGTGCATTTCACACAAGGAAGTCACCAGCGAAAGGCTCGGGGCTCTTTACCTATGGCTTGATATGACAGTGATTAACTTTAGTGGTTTGGTTGCTTGAATTCGCATAATAGGTTTATTAGGAATATGAAAGTTAACAACCTTACGAAAAAGCATAATGAGTAGTTAACCAATCGATTCCTAAAATCGCATCAAAGGTAAGTATTTTTAAAGAGATAAGATCGACAGGTAACGTGAAAGTGTCGATTTGAATCAACAAGATTTATAAACAGTGGAGGTAACGAAGGTTTCTACTAATGAAGTTTCAACCAATAAGTCAAAGTCTAACCTCTTTGGGGTCAAATATAAACGTTGAGCGCATGCAAGAGAGATAAAAGAATGGGTAGAAATGGTATCTAATAAGGTATAGACTTCGCAAGAATTTATAATTAACTAACTCGTGCTAACTTCGTTCGGGTTACTCGCTTTTTGAGAAGTCACGAAAAACGCTCTCCCTGAAACCACCGACTTTGTTTTGTCCGTATCCGCCTTTGGTGCCACCGTCCCAGCTGGACTTGATTTCGCTACAGGACAAAATCGAGTTATGTGACCATCTTTTCTACAACTAAAACATACCTTGGAAGGCTGTGAACAGTTTGGACTTATGTGTCCCTCCTCTCCGCATCTATAGCATCTAACTGACGGTCGTTCTCCTCCCCTAGAATTTGTTGCTGGTGTTGGTCCTGCTGCCAACATCTTTCCATCATCGTTAAATCTTCTCTTCTTGAATTTTCCACTTCTATTATCTTGGCCATGATTACCACCGAAGTGGTTACCATTCTTGGCATGATAATTTCCCCCACGATGGTTATTATTGTTCGGATGGCCGCCACACAGATGATGATTATTATCGTGTTATTGGTCGTTGCTTTTTGGTTGTGCTGACTCATTATCGCGCTCCAATAACTGAGCCCTATTCACAACATCTGAATATAAACAAAGTTTGTGAGAAATAAGGTATTGACGTATATCGGGTTTCAAACCTCTTAGAAAAATTCACGTCATTCGCTCCTCATTATCAACCAAATGGGATGCAAATCGGGATAACTCCGCAAATTTAGTCTCAGACACGACACACTGGCCATATTATATTGCTCCAACTTGATAAACTCCACATCCTTCATGTGATTTAATACTTTCGTGAAAGTACTTGTCATTGAATAGTTCTTCGAATTTCTCCCAAAACATCTTGAAAAGGCCAGTTTGGGTACGCTTTTTCTGATTCCCACCAAAGAATCCGCTTCTTCACGCAACATAAAGGTGGCAAAGGAACCTTTGCTTCTCTGAGCATCCCAAGACATCAAATATCTTGGTGATCTACTTTAACCACGCCTCCGCCTTTTAAGTGGTTCGGCTTCCCAAAAACTCAAAGTGGTCCCAAGCTCCTTAAACTCGCTCAATGGCATGACCGTGGGTTGCCATTATTTCCACCTATATTTTGAACAGAGTCTCTCTTTACCGATGTTGCATGAATTGCATAAAGCCTCCGAACATCCCATCGCTCATCATATTATTATCGGTGTTGTTATTTACCCGAGGATTATTGTCTTCCATTGCACATTATCCTCGGTATTGATCGTTGGTGACTCAACGGCCTCATGTGCTTCATTGCTTATCTCAATATTTTCAGATGACATTCTCAAACACTGTCACAAAACAAGGGTTAATTAACATATCACATATTATCCCTATCCTTTGACCAACCAATTAAATACCAAATAAACTTAGGTAGGTCATACTAGCAAGGAATTTCCGCTCTCCCTCCTAGTTCTTATCTCACATCTCAAACCAGGATCATATCCTTAAGCTTTGATACCAACTGTGACGCCCCCAAAACAGGTATACATCACCCATCTTGAGTCGCCAGATATATGGTACATAAATTCAAATACAACTTAATTATACAACTACCGTAAAATACGATAAAACATAATGAGAGTTTAAACAAGAATATTGTCATCTAGACAATATCCACACTCAATGGTGTCCTCATTACAATTATTATCACATTATTCCATGTAATAGTGAGGACTACTAAAGCCATTTATCCCGGACCATCACTCCATTCCCCGACTCGTCCCCAGCCTATATTCTCATTTTCTCAATGTAACAATGAAAGAAAGGGTGAGCTTAACTAGCCTCAAGAAGAAATATTATGACTAAGATAATGTAGAATAAATTATCCTTAGCCTTCAACAAAGATAACAACCGATGAATACAATAGACAACAAGTTTTAGATCAACAATCGCAATGAAATAAGCAATCCATTGTAAGAGTCAAGTAGAGCATAAAATCTACTATCTTCTATGGTTTAAAAAGTTTTTCATCAACTTTTATTTGAGATTCAAATTTTAATAAATAAAATTGAATCATCCTCGCACACTACGGCCAAGGATATTCATGTAATCATCAATGGTCATGATTATACCGAATAATCTTTGGTCATAATCATACCAACAATCGGCCCATCAATAAACTACGTGCCAATGAGGACTTTTACCACATCATTCGTCACATTACTTGGCCATGATTATACCGAATAATCCTCGGTCATAATCATACCAAGTCCATCTATACACGAAGCCAAAGATGACTTTAATCACAATATAAGCATGAGGATGATGACAATGACATAATAAATCAATAAAACAAGTTCAAGGATAAATTTTAAAGATTTATAATTTAATTTATCCAGAATCAATAACGCCCAAAATTGTCAACATGACATCGCTTTTGTAGAGTAAAATTCAAGAATAATATTCATCTACCAAAAATAATTTGGATGTAAAAGAAATATATTTTTCAGTGAATAAGTACCCATGAATAAGATTTCTAGAATAAGACTTCGTGAATAATAGACTTCGAATACACGGAAAAGTGTCCCGAATACCCGAAGTGAATGATACTAGAGTTAATAGTAATCGGGTGAATAAGAACTCATGAATAAGAATCGTGAATAAGACTCTACATCTAAAAGTACCTCTCAATATCCGAAAGTGAATAATACAGAGAGTGAATAAGAAGGGTGAATAAGAATCTGTGAATAGTAACTCGTAAAAAAAAATACCAAAAAAATGATATTCCATGACGAGTACAAAAGAAATGATATCTCTCATATTTAGTATAATAGAATAATATACTAAATTATAAATGGATTTTCACCCGCCATGCAGAATCCACCTGCATGCATCATTTCCACAATTTAATAAAGAATGAATACTGAAGGATCATTCACCATGCGTGTGGTAATCCACATGACAAAGTTATTCCAAATGTAATAATAAAGAATGGAATAACAAAAGAATTCACCATGCACGCATAGAGTCGCGTGAGACAAAAGTTATTCCAATGTAATAATAAAAAGAATGGAACCAGTCACGCGTAATCTTCATGCATAAGATATTCCAATGTAATAATAAAGAATGGAACCGTGTCATGCGAATCGCAGATAGAAAGGATATTCTAATGTAATAATAAAGAATGGAATAACAAATGAATTCACCGTGCATGGATAAACCGCATGCATAAAAGTTATTCCAACAAAATAATAAAGAATGGAATAATGTAAGAATTTTACCATGTATGCAAGATTAAGATAGACAAAGTTATTCCAACATAATAATAAAGAATGGAATAAGAACCCTTATTTAGTATTGGAAAATAACTCTCTTCATGAATACGAAAGAATAATACCCTTTACCTCAAAAGAAGACCGGATATCGGAATAAAGGTGGTAGACTTTCTTTTTCTTTTCTATATAATTTCTCTCTATAATAATTGCTCTATAGATTTAGTGAATTGGTGAAAAATAATGAAGGAATGAGCTTCTATTTATAGAAAAATATAGTTTCGATAATTTCACATTTTGGGGCTCAAATATTACCAAGATAATACCTTCCTCTTTTTCTTCATTTTTAATTTAGTCCTGCAAGTATTATCAAACTTGCACCACCTCCCCTAATAATAAATCATGTGAATCAATAGTAAATCATGTGACTCAATAGTTTTAGACATGTAAAAATATTAATTACAAAGATAAGACCTCCATCTATACCTCTATTTTTAACTTACCATGCAAGTATTATCAATCTTGCACCAACTCCCCTAATAGTAAATGAATGTGAATCAATAGTACACACATGTGAACAAATAGTTATAATCATGTGAATCAATAGCAATTAATTGCTCATTTATCCGGTTAATTACCCTATTAGTCAATATAACCTCCAGACATCAATTATTATCGAAATAAATGTCGATTTCCACTAACACCAATAATTCCCACACAATGAAACTTTCAATTTCATCTTTAATCAACGTGAACTTATTCATCATTAATATTATAATTCATAATATTTAACAAACCGTGTCGCTCCTGTGAATGGTAATTCTCCGATAAGGATTTCTCCTTATGGTAGCGCAATTAGGTGACAAAACCTCTCCTTGACAGAACTTCTAGACATTGTCAATATTGCAAATAATAATATGAATAACTTTGCCGTCTCAATTATTGATTTAATAATATATATTATGCAGATGATACTGTGATAATAATTGAATCAATAATATGAGAGATATGATGCAAAGAATTATTATAATAATAATTGAGTATAACCGAAAGTGACTTTTACGTAAAGATCAATAATCAATATCGTGTGCTACTACGCAACCACGCAGACATCGCATTTTTTACTACCGGGTAGTTCAACAGCTTTAAACTCAGTAACACTTTCGCCGTTATTTTTATAAAAATTAATTTCATCGCTTTTCTAACTACGATAATACTTCCGCCAGGGGTCCACTAATGATTGTGTCGTCGCATTCGGATATTCCACGATAAAAAGAATATTCCCCGACCAATCGAATATTATATAACAACTTGCATACTTTGCAAAATTTATAAATATTACCCACAACTATAACATTATATCAAATCCACACCATAATATTAAAAAAAAAATTCGAGAAATTTAAATCTTTATTCATAAAATTTTGGGTCTCACAGTAGATATCATGCTCTACTTGACTCTTCTATTGGATTGCTTGTTCCGCTGCAGTTAAACTTGATGTTTATTATATTTTATCAGTTTAACATTGTTGAAGGCTAATGATAAATTATTCTGCATTATCTTAGTCATAATATTTCTTACTGGGCTAGTTGAGCTCACCCTTTTGCTTTCATTGTTTCTCTGTGAAATGAGAACGAGCCGGGACTAGTTTCGGGGAAAGGAGTGACGGTCCAGATGTTTGCATTAGTAGTCCTCACTATCCTGTGAAATAGTGTGATAATAAATGAGAACTTATTTTGAGTTTGAATACTGTCTAGAAGACAATACTTGTATTAAAACTCACAGTTCATGTTGTATAAATAAGTTTGTATTTGTATTCAGTACCATGTATTTGGCAAAATAAGATGGGTGATTTATACCTATTTTGGGGGCGTCACATTTGGTATCAGAGCTTAGGGATATGATCCATGGCTGAGATGTGAGACAAGAACTAGGAGGGCAGAGATGGGGAATTCCTTCGCTAATATTACCTACCTAAGTTTATTTGGTATTTAATTGGTCGATCATAGTATAGGGATAATATGTGACATATCAATTAACCCTTATTTTGTGGCAGTATTTAAAAATGGCATCCGAAAATGTTGAGATAAGCAATGAAGCACATGAGACCATTGAGTCACCAACGATCAATACCCAGGATAATGTGCAATAGGAAGACAATAATCCTTTGGTAAACAATAACACCGATGAAATGATGAACGATGGGATGTTCAGAGGCTTTATGCAATTCATGCAACATCAGGCTAAAGCGACTCCTGTTCAAAATGCAGGTGGAAACATTGGCAACTCTCGGACGGTCACCGCTAAACAGTTCAAGGAGCTGGGACCACCAGAGTTTTTTGGAGAGCCAAAACCACTTAAGGCGGAGACGCGGATAAAGCAGATCACCAAGATATTTGATGTTTTGGGATGCTCCGAGGAGCAAAAGGTTCCCTTTGCCACCTTCATGTCATGAAAGCAGGCGGGAGACATGGTGGGACTCAGAAAGCGTACTCAACCCGCCGCATGAAGATGACTTGGGAGAAGTTCCAAGAATCGTTCAACGACAAGTACTTTCCGAAAGTATTCGTCACATGTAAGAGGTAGAGTTCATCGTTTCGAGCAAAAAATATGACCGTGTCGCAAAGACAAAGCCAAGTTTGCCGAGTTGTCGGGCCAAGGCCACACTTGGTTGATAATGAGGAGAGAATGACGCGGATGTATCTAAGAGGTTTGAAACCCAAGATACGTTAATACCTTATCTCTCACAAACTGTGTTTGTATTCAGATATTGTAAATAGGGCTCAGTTATTGGAGTGCGATAATGAGTTAACCCAACTAAGAGAGAACAGCCGAAAAGTAGATAATACTAGTGGTAGCAGTCATCGAAGTGGTGACATCAAACGTGGAGGGAATCAACATGCCAGAAATGATAACCACTTCGGTGGTAATCATGGTCAAGATAATAGAAGTGGAAATTTTAAGAAGAGGAGATTCAATAATGATGGAAAGACTTCAGCACCAGCACATGTTGTTAAGGAAGGAGAACGACTGCCGATCGTATGTTACAAATGTGGAGGGGAAGGACACATCAGTCCCAACTGTGTGATGCAGTCCAAAGTGTGTTACAATTATGGAAAAGAAAGTCACCTAGCCCGATTTTGTCGTGCACCAAAGTCAAGTCCAGCTGGGATGGAGGCATCAAAGGGTGTCCCAGACAAGACAAAACCGGTAGTTCAAGGGAGAGTGTTATAAACTCTAGCGAAGTTTATACACTATTTGATACCGATTCTACCCATTCTTTTATTTCTTCTACTTGCGCTCAACGTTTAAATTTAACTCCGAAGAAATTAGACTTTGATTTATCTGTTGAAACTCCATTAGGAGAAACCTTCATCACATCCACTGTTTATAAGTCTTGTTTGATTCAAATCGGTAATCGCACGTTACCTGTCGATCTTATCTGTTTGAAAATACTTGCATTTGATGTGATTTTAGGGATTGATTGGTTAACTACTCATCATGCTAAAATCGATTATTTTCGTAAGTTTGTTTGTAACGCCCCCAAAATAGGTATACATCACCCATATTGAGTCGCCAAATACTTGGTACAAAATTCAAAAACAACTTAATAATAATACAACTGTCGTGTAAAATACGACAAAACATAAACTGAGAATTTTAATAAGAATATTGTCAACTAGACAATATCCACACTCAAAGGAGTCCTCATTATATTTATTGTCACACTATTTAACAGAATAGTGAGGACTACTAATGCTATCATCTGGACCGTCACTCCGGTTCCCGACTAGTCCCCAAACCACATTCTCATTTCAAGAGAAACAGTGAAAAAAGGTTGAGCTCAACTAGCCCAGTAAGAAATATTATGACTAAGATAATGCAGAATAAATTATCATTAGTCTTCAATAATGTTAAACTAATAAAATACAATAGACATCAAGTTTAACTGCAGCGGAATAAGCAATCCATTAGAAGAGTCAAGTAGAGCATGATATCTACTATCTTCTATGATTTAAAATGTTTTCATCAATTTTTATCGTTGAGACTCAGTTTAATAAATAAACCACATCATCGAATTATCCCTGCACTACGGGCCAAGGATAATCATTAAATCATCAATGGTCATGACTATACCGGAATAATCCTCGGTCATAATCATACCAAAAAGCGTCCATCAATGCACTTGTGCCATTTGAGGACTTTTACCACATCATTTATAACATTACTAGTCATGATTATACCTTAGAATAATCCTCGGTCATAATCATACCAAGTCCATCTACGCACGTAAGCCAAAGATGACTTTCATCACAATATAAGCATGAGGATGATGACAATGACATAATAATTTAATAAAACAAGTTCAAGAATAAATTTTAAAGATTTATAAGTTAATTTATCTTCAAATCAATTACGCCCAAATTGTCAACATGAATCGCTTTGTGGAATAAAATTCAAGAATACTCGTAAGAATTTTTTTCATGAAAAGATCTTTGGATGAAGAAAGCAAATATCCGAGGATATTCTACTAATTTCATAGAGTATATAAGCCAAAATTTTAACCAACCGAGTATAATAGAATATATGAAATCAGAATAGATTTTTGCCTCGCCACGCAGAATCCACGTAGATAGATCATTTCCACAATTTAATGAGGAATGAATATGAAGGATCATTCACCATGCATGCAGTAATCCACATAGACAAGTTATTCCAATGTAATAATAAAGAATGGAATAATGAAGAATTCACCATGCATGCGATAGATCGCATGCATGTGTTATTATTCTCAATGTAATAATAAAGAATGGAACTGTGTCATGCAGAACCACATGCATGTAATATTCCAAATGTAATAATAAAGAATGGAACCAGTCATGCGAAACAAATGCATGCATGGAGGATATTCCAACATAATAATAAAGAAAGGAATAACAACATAATTCACCGGACATGCGATAGATCAGCATGCATAAAAGTTATTCCAATGTAATAATAAAGAATGGAATAACATAAGAATTTCACCATGTATGCGGTACTCCACATAGACAGGTTATTCTAACATAATACTAAGGAATGGAATAACAATAGCTCTCTTCATGAATACTGAAAAGAAATAATACCCCTTACCTGTAAGAAACCGGATATTGGAATAAGTGAGGTAAGAAACTTCTTCTTCTTTCTCTCTATAATTTCTCTCTATAATAATTGCTCTAATGTAAGACCCCAACTTTTATGAATAAAAATGAATTTTCTATAAATATCATTTTTGAATATTATGGAATAAATTTGATATAATAGTTTTGGGTAATATTTATAAATTTTGCAAAGTACGCAAGTTGTTATATAATATTCGATTGGTCGGGGAATATTTAGACGACTCAAGACAATCATTGGTAGACCCTACAATGTGATTATCATTTGATCGAGAAAATGACAAAAAATATTTTTATGAAAATAACTACGGAAGTTTTACCGTTGATACATCGTTGAACTACTCCTAAGTAGTAAAAGTACAAGAATACGCACGGTCAGATAAGAAAGCACAAGATTGATTATTAATTTTTATGTGAAAAGTCACTCGGTTTGATTCAATTATTGCCGATATTTATATGTTATTAAATCAATAATTGAGATGACGAAGTTGTTAATATTATTATTTTCATTATTAACGATGTCTAGAAATTCCACAAGAGAGAGGTTCGTCACCTAATCATGCCGCCAATAGGAGAAATCCTTATTGGAAAGCCCCTCTTTCCGGGAACGACACGGTCGATTAATAGTGTGAATAATAATAATGATGATGACGTTTTGTTTTATTTGTATTATTAGCGTAATAAAATGTAAAAAACTTTTTATATAAAAAAAATACTTTTATAAAGTTATTCGCTTTTTTTAGGCTAATAGTAAAATTTTTTATAAAATGTAATACTTTTATAAAGTTATACATTTTATTAAATAATAATTAGAATATATTATATTTTATTACGCATAGTGTTTGCATATAAGGTTGCATAGTTTTTGCATAGTAAAATCTTTTTAAAAGTTATTCGTTTTATTAGATTATAAATAGAATATATTATATTTTATTTAAAAATTTTGCTTTAAATATGGACCGTCCGATTAAAGTAAATCAAACTGGACCGCTCATGGATTTGTTATTATTCATACCATTCTTCTATAAATAAGCTCATTCCTTCATTATTTCTTACTTAATTCACTTCGAAACTCTAGAGAGAAACTATATAGAGAAAGAAGAAAAGTATTCGCTACTTCACTCATCTCGATATTAAGTTTCTTTTTATGGTAAGTGGGTATTATTTCTTTTGTATTCATGAAGAGAACTTCTATTATTCCATCTTTATTATTCTCGTTGAATAACTCAGATACGCTGCTACCCTATACTTGGTAAAATTTTTCTCAGATTCCATTCTTTATTATTCATTTGGAATATCATGTCCGTCTTTACTGTACGGATCCGGTTTCGTTTTTTATATATTTCATTTGGAACATCCTGTTGGTGTGAATTTCACATGACCCTTAAAATCATTTAGTATTCTCGTTGAATAACTTTATCATGCCAAGCACCGCATGCATGGTGATTTCGTTGTATTCCATTCTTTATTATTCATTTGAATATCCGAATATATGCGTATTATTACCGACCGGTTCCGTTATTTATTATTCGATGGAATAACTCATACATGCCAAGCAATCGCATGCATGGTGATTTCTTTTGTTATTCCATTCTTTATTATACTCGGTTGGTTAAAGTTTTGACTTCTACACTCCATGAAATTAGTGGAATATTCTTGATATTTCAAGCGCTTCATCCAAAGATCTTTTCATGGAAATATTCTTCCGAGCATTCTTGAATTTTACTTTACAAAGAAGTATCATGTTGACGATTTTGACGTTATTAGTTCTGAATAAATTAATTCTTGAACTTGTTATTCTTATATCATTGTCATCATCCTCATGTTTATATTATTTTTGAATGTCACCGTGGGTCTCAGAAGTGCATATGATGGACTTGGTATGATTATGACCGAGGATTATTGATTGTGTAATCACGTACCGTAATGTTACAAATGATGTGGTAAAAGTACTCATTGTCTGAAGTGCATTGATGGATAGTTGTTGGCATGATCATGACTATTGATGAATACACAAATATCCTTGCCCGTAGTGCATGGATAATTTGTGGTCGTGACCCTAATGAATATCCTCGTCAGTAGTCAAGGGGATGATGTGGATTATTTATTAAGTTGAGTCTCAGCGATAAAAGTGATAAAACGATTTTAAATCATAAAAGTTAGTAGATTTTATTCTCTACTTGACTCTTTTTAATGGATCGCATGTTCACCGCAGCTTAAACTTGATGTCTATTGTATTTTATCGGTTTAATGATCGTTGAGGACTAATGATAATTTATTCGCATTATCTTAGTCATAATATTTCATCGGGTTAGTTGAGCTCACCCTTTCTTTCACCATTTTCTTCAGAAATGAGAACGAATGGACTAATCGGGAAGCGGAGTGATGGTCCAAGATGGTGTCTTAGTAGCCCTCACTATTCTGTTAAATAGTGTGATAATAAATGTAATGAGGACTAAATTGAGTATGGATATTGTCTAGATGACAATATTTGTAATAAAACTCACAGCATGTATTTTGTCGTATTTTACATGACTGTTGTATAATTAAGTTGTATTTGAATTTAGTACCATGTATTTGGCGACTCAAGATAGGTGATGTATACCTATTTTGGGGGCGTCACATCTAAAGCTTTAGTGAATTGGTGAGAAATGAAGGAAGAATGAGCTTCTATTTATAGGAAAATATAGTTTCGATAATTACACATTTTGGGGCTCGAAATATTACAGTACAATACCTTCAACTTTTCTTTCATTTTTAATTTAGTCCTGCAAGTATTATCAAACTTGCACCACCTCCCCTATAGGAAATAATTTGAATCCATAGGTTAAACATGTGAATCAATAGTTATAATCATGTGAAAATACGAATTATAGTATAGTACCTCTATTTTTAACTTAGTCATGCAAGTATTATCAATCTTGCACCAAGTCCCCTAATAGTACAAGAATGTGAATCAATAGTACACACATGTGAACAAATAGTTATAATCATGTGAATTAATAGCAATTAATTGCTCATTTATCCGATTAATTACCCGACTGGTCAGTATAACTTCTAGACATCGATTAATATCGAAATAAATATCGATTTTCACTAACACTAATAATTCCAACACAATGGAACTATCAATTTCATCTTTAATCAACACGAACTTATTCATCATTAATATTATAACTCACAATATTTAACAACCAGGTCGTTCCCAGGAAAGAGGGGGCTTTCCGATAAGGATTTCAAGAGGGGGCTTTCCGATAAGGATTTCTCCTTATTAGCGCGCAATTAGATGACCAAACCTCTCATTGACAGAACTTCTAGACATTATAAATACTGCAATTTAATAATCTGAATAACTTTATCGTCTCAATTATTGATTTAATAATATAAAATATTATGCAAATGATACTGTGACAATAATCAAATCAATAATATGAGAGATATGACGCAAAGAATTACTCTAGCTATAATTGAGTATAATCGTGAGTGACTCTCACGTAAAAGATCAATAATCAATATCGTGTGCTACTATGCAACCACGCAGACATCGCATTACTTTTACTACCGGGTAGGGTAGTTCAACAGTTTAACTAAGAAACTTCCGCTAGTTATTTTTATAAAATGTTTTCTAACTACGACAATACTTTCGTTGTAGGGGTCCACTAATGATTGTGTCGTCATTTAATATTTCTGTTAAAACGAATATTCCCCACCAATCGAATATTATATAACCACTTGCTTACTTTACAAAATTTGTAAATATTACCCACAACTATAACATTATATTATATCCACACCATAATATTCAAAAATATATTTCGAGAGAAATTAATCTTTATTTATAAAAGTTGGGGTCTTACAACATTCCCTTCTTATGAAATTTCGTCCTCGAAATTAGGGTGCGTACCTGGTATGTCGAAGAGGTGAGGATACCTCTATTTCATCTCAGATTCTAACTCCCAGGTCATTTCCTCCACATCGTGGTTTCTCCACAAAACTTTGACTTGAGGTATAACTTTAGAGCATAGAATATGATTCTTCTTATCCAAGATTTTAACAGGTAACTCTTCATACGTTAAATCTTCCTCTATCTCGTCTCGTTCTAATTCAATAATATGGTTCGGGTCTTTCACATATTTACGTAACATAGATATGTGAAAAACGTTATGAACACGAGACATACTTGGCGGTAAGGTGAGTCTATAGGCCACAGTTCCTACTCTATCGAGGATTAAAAATGGGCCAATGAATCGAATATTGAGCTTTCCTCTCTTTCCAAATCTATGCCTCACGACAACTCAAAGAATATGAGAGGAATTATCCTACTCATGATCTAGAGTTGGCCGCTGTCATTTTTGCGCTTAAGATTTGGAGGCATTACGTGTATGGAGAGAAGGTGGAGATCTATACGGATCATAAAAGCCTCAAATATTTCTTCACTCAAAAGGAACTCAACATGCGGCAACGACGATGGCTTGAGCTGTTGAAAGATTATGATCATAATATCCAATACCATCCTGAAAAAGCGAACGTGGTAGCTGGCGCATTGAGTAGAAGATCATATGCGGGTACGAGTGCGATATTGTCAACGCAAAGGCCCATTTTGTATGAATTACAAAGGATGGAGATAGAGTTAAAGACTCCAGGGACCTATATGATGATGGCGAATATATGAGTAGAACCGACTTTAATCGATAAAATTAAAGCTGCTCAAGCTACAGACCTGGAGCTGATGCGTATGAAGAAGAAAGTGCAAGAAGGTGTTATTCCAGAAGCAAGAATCGACGAAGAAGGAATACTTCGAGTCAACTCCAGACTTTGTGTTCTTAACGATTCTGACTTGAAGTATAGAATCATAATGGAGACGCACAACACACCATTTGCAATCCATCCGGGGAGTACCAAAATGTATCATCATCTTCGACATATATTTTGGTGGAGCAATATGAAGAGAGAGATAGCGGGGTTTATCTCAAGGTGTCTAACTTGTCAACGAGTCAAGGCGGAACATCAAGTGCAAAAAGGTCCATTGCAAACACTTGAAATTCCAGAATGGAAGTGGGAGCACATTACTATGGATTTCGTTACTGGTCTTCCCACGGTTTCTCAAGGCATAGATGCGATTTGGGTCATTGTTTATAGATTGATCAAGTCTGCTCATTTCTTACCGATACGAGAAACTTATACACTTGAACGTCTTGCTAGTATGTACATAAACGAGATTGTAAGATTGCATGGTATGCCAGTATCCATAGTTTCTGATCGAGACCCAAGATTCACTTCAAGATTTTGGGTTAGTTTGCAAAAATCTATGGGCACTGATTTACGATTTAGTTCGGCATATCATCCTCAAACGGACGGGCAGTCAGAAAGGACTATTTAAACTCTTGAAGATTTATTAAGACTCTGTGTCCTTGACTTCAAGGGAAGTTGGGACAAGTTCTTACCATTGGTGGAGTTTTTCTACAACAATAGTTATCAAGAAAGTATTGGCATGGCTCCATTTGAAGCATTGTATGGAAGAAAGTGTCTTTCTCCAGTATGATGGGATGAGGTGGGTGAAGCAATGTTGTTGGGACCGGAGTTGGTACGTATGACTACGTGGAATTCAATATTGGAGATCATGTGTTGTTACGTGTTGCTCCATGGAAAAGAGTTACGAGATTTGGAAAGAGAGGAAAGCTCAATCCTCGATTCATTGGCCCATTTTTAATCCTTGACCGAGTAGGAACTATGGCCTATAGACTCGATTTATCGCCAAGTATGTCTCGTGTTCATAATGTTTTTCACATATCCATGTTACGTAAATATGTGAAAGACCCGAACAACATTATTGAGTTAGAACCAGACGAAATAAAGGAAGATTTAACGTATAAAGAGGTACCTATTAAAATCTTGGATAAGAAGGATCATATTCTACGCTCCAAGGTTATACCTCAAGTTAAAGTTTTGTGGAGAAACCACGATGTGGAGGAAATGACTTGGGAGTTAGAATCTGAGATGAAGTCAAGATATCCTCACCTCTTTGATATACCAGGTACGTACCCTAATTTCGAGGACGTAATTTCATAAGAAGGGGAGGTTGTAAGACCCCAACTTTTATGAATACAGATTAATTTCTCTCGAAATATATTTTTGAATATTATGGTGTGGATATGATATAATGTTATAGTTATGAGTAATATTTATAAATTTTGCAAAGTAAGCAAGTGGTTATATAATATTCAATTGGTCTGGGAATATTCGTTTTAACAGAGAATATTCGTATAACCAAGACAATCATTGGTGGACCCTACAACCAAGTATTATCGTAGTTAGAAAATGACAAAATTATCTTTTAACGATTTAATGTTTTACCGTTAAACCGTTGAACTACCCTAAGAAGTAAAAGTAAAAGAATGTCGCCAGAGTAAGCAGTAGAAAGACACCAGTATTGATTATTGATGCTTACGTGAGAAGTCACCGCTTATACTCAATTATTGCTACATAAAGAATTGTTGCATCATATCTCTTATATTATTGATTCAATTATTGTCACAAAGATTATTTGCATAATATTTTATATTATTAAATCAATAATTAAGACGATAAAGTTATTCATATTATTATTCGCAATATCGACAATGTCTGAAGTTCTCACAAAGAGAGGTTTGGTCACCTAATCAAGGCCTTAATAAGGAAAAATCCATATCGAAAAGCCCCTCTTTCCCGGAACGACACTGGTTGTTAAATATTGTGAGTTATAATATTAATGATGAATAAGTTCGTGTTGATTAAAGATGAAATTGATTGTTCCATCAGGTTGGGATTATTAGTGTTAAAGGAAATCGACATTTATTTCGATAATAATTGATGTCTGGAAGTTATACTGACCAATCGGGTAATTAATCGGATAAATGAGCAATTAATTGCTATTAATTCACATGATTATTGTGAGACCCCTAATTTTATGAAATGAAAGTATTCAATTTTCTTATAATTATTCTATTTAGTAAATGGTTAAATTGATAAAAGGTTAAAGTTAAGAGTGATATGTGAAATTTTTTTAAAGTATGCAAGTTGTTATAAAATATTCTTTTTGTCGGAGAATATCCGTAGGACCACAACGGAAGTATTGTCGTAGTAAGAAAACGACATAATTATCTTTTATAAAAATAACAAATGAAAGTGTTACCATTAAAACCGCTGAATCGCTTCTAGTAAAAGTACGAAGAATATGCGATTGTTGCGATAAGAATAATACCAGTATTGATTATTGATGCTTACGTGAGAAGTCACTCGGTTATACTCAATTATTCTACACAAATTGCACGATCATATCTCTCATATTATTGATTCAATTATTGTCACAAGATCATCTCGTGATAATATGATATATTATTAAATCAATAATTGAGACGACAAAGTTATTCATATTATTATTTGCAATATTGACAATGTCTAGAAGTTCTGTCAAGGAGAGGTTTGGTCACCTAATTGCGCGCCAATAAGAGAAATCCTTATTGGAAAGCCCCCACTTTCCTGGGAACGACCTGGTTGTTAAATATTGTGAGTTATAATATTAATGATGAATGTTATTAAATATCGAATTTGAGTTCGGAGTTGAATTTGGAGACGCGGACATGATATTTTGAGTCCGGAACGATGAAATTAGTAGAAATAGACTATAAACACAAAATTTGTCGAGGTTGAATTTTTGGTCAAAAAAGTCAACAGTTGACTTTTTTGAAAAAAGTCAAACTTCAAAATTTCAAAAATGAAATTGTTGAGAAAAATATTTCCATTGTTTTGGGATTATTAGTGTTAGTGAAAATCGACATTTATTTCGATAGTAATTGATGTCTGAAAGTTATATTGACCAACCGGGTAATTAATCGGGTAAATGAACAATTAATTGCTATTAATTCACATGATTATAACTATTTGTTCACATGTGTGTACTATTGATTCACATTCTTGTACTATTAGGAGAGTTGGTGCAAGATTGATAATACTTGCATGACTAAGTTAAAAATGGAGGTATAGATGGAGGTACTATACTGTAATTAGTATTTTCACATGATTATAACTATTGATTCACATGATTGAACTATTGATTCACATTATTTACTATTAGGGGAGGTGGTTCAAGTTTGATAATACTTGCAGGACTAAATTAAAAATGATGAAAAAGAGGAAGGTATTATACTGTAACAATTTAAGCCCCAAACGTGTAAATTATCGAAACTATATTTTTCTATAAAAATAAGTTCATTCTTCCTTCATTTCTCACCAATTCACTAAAGCTATAGAGCAATTATTATAGAGAGAAATTATAGAGAGAAAGAAGAAGAGAAGTTTGCTACCTCACTATTCCAAAGATCCAAATTTTCTTTTTAGGTAAGGGTATTATTCTTTTCAGATTCACGTAAGAGAGTTATTTTCTTCAATACTCATAAGGGTTGTTATTCCATTCTTTATTATTATGTTGGAATAACCTGTCTATGCGAAGTACCACATACATGGTAAAAGTTTTTCGTTATTCCATTCTTTATTATTCTGTTGGAATAACTCGTCTGCAAGCGGTTTATCGCATGCTCGGTGATTTCATTGTTATTCCATTCTTTATTATTCTGTTGGAATATCCTGTCTATGCGGATTACGCATGACCTGGTTCCATTCTTTATTATTCTATTGAAATATCCTGTCTGTGCGGATTACGCATGACCTGGTTCCATTCTTTATTATTATTCTCGTTGAATATCCCGTCTGCGCATGGATTACGCATGGCTTGACTGGTTCCATTCTTTATTATTCTCGTTGGGAATAACTCGCATGTGCGGCCTATCACATGCATGGTGAATTCTTTCGTTATTCCATTCTTTATTATTATTCGTTGGAATAACTCGTTCTATGTGGATTACCGCATGCATGGTGAATAATCCTTTGTATTCATTCCTTATTAAATTGTGGAAATGATATGTTTACGTGGATTACCGCATGGCAGGTTAAAATCTATTTGTAGTTTCGTAATTTTTCATACATTCAAAAATTATGGAAAAACTTGGGAGGATATTATGATAAGTTTTCTAACATCTCCAAGTGGAATCACTGAAAGAGGAGTTGTAGATTTTTGTATGGACTATTTTTAACAAAGCACGAAAAAGTGAAAAAGAAGAAAAGCTCATCGCCTAAAATTTTGTAAGGGTAATGTTTTTACCACTTAATTTGTGAGAAAAATTCCGGCCTTTTGGGACATGGAAATATATGGTATAAAGTACCTCATGTCCAAAAATGAGCTCATTCCGACTTAAAATGAGCAAGTTATGATTATTTCAATATTTAGGTTTTTCCGACGAAAAACGCTATAACCGGAGTTCTATAACTCCGATGACCATGAAATTTAAACTGAAAGCTCACGTTAACATATGTAAGATCCTGCCAAGATTTGGGAATTTCTAGAGTTAAACTTGAGGTAGCTAATTTCTTAAGAAATTAATTAGAAATTGATTTTTGAAAAATACTTAAGGGAGTTAAAAAATTATAAAAAAAAATACTTGTTGTGTATGAAATATATGTATATATGTTTGGACAAAGGATAGAAAAATAATAAGTTGATTTGGTAATTTTTCATGAAAATGGTTTAGTTACGAACATATGAGTTAAATATGTTATGAGAAGTTGAAAAATTGGTAAATAGGATTTTATGGCTTGAAAATCCTATATAAGGTATATGCAGATTTTTGATGAGGGATTTGATCATTGGTGATGAAATCTTATTTGTATGGCATTTTTGAATGATTAAATGCATTATTTGATAAAGTGTAAATAATTAAAATAAATTGTTTATAAGTTTAAGAAATGATTAAAATATTGTTATAATATTAATGATATTAGATTTTGAGATTATTAAGTGATTAATAACATTGAGATATTCTTGAACCTTGGATAAATTATATTATAAATGTTTAATATTTATCCTTTATCTCATTTGATTGATTCTTTATATCATTGTCATGATCCTCATGCTTATATTGTGTTGAAAGTCATTTGTGGCTTACGTGCATAGATGGACTTAGTATGATTATGACCAGGGATTATTCGGTATAATCGTGACCATAATGTTACAAATGATGTGATAAAAGTCATCTTTGGCCCATAGTGCATAGATGGACTTGATATGATTATGACCAGGATTATTCTAAGATAATCACGATCAGATTGAAAACACGAACATCCTCGCCCGTAGTGCATGGATAATTCGTGGTCATAATATTAATGAATATCCTCGCCGTAGTGATACGTGGGATGATTCGATGATGGATTAATTAATTATTGTCGAGTCTCAAATGATAACATATTGATAATACACTTTTAATTGTAGAAGATAGTAGATATCATGCTTTACTTGACTCTTTTTTATAATACAATTTGTATGTCTTTGGCCCGTAGAAAAAATGATGAATTATTAATGAATATCTTTGGCCCGTAGTGCAAAGATGAATTTATTAGTATGATTATGAACAAGAATTGTGATTTGGTATAACCATGATTTTTGATATTTCAGGTAGAGACATGTGATAAAAATTATCTTCGTCCTAGGTGCGAAGAGGAATTTAGAATCACAATTATAATTATGAGTTATTCATATGATTGTGGACAGGAATTGTTGATTGATGTTACAGTGGATAAAACATTATTGGTGGACTTTTAACATGGAGAAGATAATAGACCGATGGTCTATTCGACTCTTCTAATGGATCGCTTCGTTCACGTTAACTATGGTTGAAAAGTTTTATCATCTACCATATGTTCTAAATCTCCGATTTATTACCGATGAAGGCTATTGATGATGTAAATTATCTTTAGTCATGATATTCTTTCTTTGGACTAGTTGTGTTTCACACTTTTGCTTCACAATTACTTTCGTGTAATAAGAGTGTAAATTGGGTCGAAAGAGGGGTAACAGGAGAATAGAGCATGTGGTCTATAAATTGTTGAGGTTTTCCCTAAATAGTATGAAAATAATTTTATTAAGAACTTTAGATAAGTGTGTCGTATTGTATACGTCATTTGATATTTAATTTTGGTGAACCGAATACGGTGAGGTGAACCCAACTTTGGAAGGGTGTTTTGCCACTATCATACGAGATGTCTAATGACATACAACCTTGTGTTATCATAAGACAGGGTTGTGTACATCCACTTGCTGAATATATCTACGAGCACTACCAATATAATCTTAGAGTTTGTTTGAAATATGATTCTCAATTGGAGACAATGGAGATAATTATAAGTCAAGAGAAGACTCACCATTGGAAAGAAGATGATAGCAATCTTCTTGTTTTTCTTTGGGGACTATTGGGTCAACCAAAGATAATTCTATGGATATATGATATCTATCATAACCTAGACGCATAGCCTCCCATGTACAAAGGTTTCATTGAGTATTTTCCAAAG
Source organism: Panax ginseng (assembly GCA_020205605.1). NCBI lineage: Eukaryota > Viridiplantae > Streptophyta > Magnoliopsida > Apiales > Araliaceae > Panax > Panax ginseng. The sequence goes on along the minus strand of CM035128.1, from coordinate 13,246,379 downwards.
ATTTTAATTTCTAAAACAGTTATTGACTGTACTTTTATGTAAAGTACCATTATAAGGTTGTGGTCGAGGCACCATGAGAATTACATACATTTGTATTAAAACTCACAGTTTAAGCTGCAGGTATTATTTGCATTTACGGTTCAACGATTGTATAAATGAAGTTTGTAAATGATTTTTATAGTGTGATATCTGGCGACTTAGAATGGGTCATGTGGACCTATTTTGGGAGCGTCACAATTATAACTATTTGTTTATATGTGTGTACTATTGATTCACATTCATGTACTATTAGGGGAGGTGGTGCAAGATTGATAATACTTGCATGACTAAGTTAAAAATGGAGGTATAGATGGAGGTACTATATTGTAATTCGTATTTTTACATGTATAGAACTATTGATTCACATGATTGAACTATTGATTCACATGATGTACCATTAGGGGAGGTGGTGCAAGTTTGATAATACTTGCAAGACTAAATTAAAATGAAGGAAAAGATGAATGTATTATATTGTAATATTTCGAGCCCCAAAACGTGCAATTATCGAAACTATATTTTTCTATAAATAGAAGTTCATTCTTCCTTCATTCTCACCAATTCACTAAGTCTCACAAGAGCAATTATAGAGAGAGAAGCTATAGAGAGAGAAGTTATAGAGAGAAAGAAGAAGAAAAGTCTGCTACGTCACTATTCCAGTATCCAATCTTCTTCTGAGATAAGGATATTATTTTGTTCAGTATTCATAGGAATAATATTTTCTTCCATACTACGTAGTATGTGAGTAATATTATTTTCGCCTCGTATTCCTGATTATACCTCATCTTGTTAAAGTATTGCTTCTATACTCCGTAAAATTAGTAGAATATCCTTGAAATTTGTGATTCATCTAGTATCGTTTCACAAGAATATTTTCTGCACATTCTTGTTAAACTATAAGCTTTTTATGTCGGAGTACTGTCCATGAGTACTATTCATTTATACGGTACTATTCACAAAAGTACTATTCACGGGTACTATTCACAAAGTACTATTCATAAAGTACTATTCATGAGATACTATTCATGAGTACTATTCATAAAATACTATTCACGGGGTACTATTCCCAAAGTACTATTCATGGAATACTATTCACCTGGGTATTATTCACCCAAAGTACTATTCATGATAAAAATTAATTTCTTTTCGGTCCAAATTATTTTTGATACAATATCATTCTTGAATTTTACTCCGCAAAGTAGTATCATGTTGGCAATTTTGAACATTATTAAATACTGGATAATTAAATTATTAAAGTCTTTAAAATTTATCCTTGAACTTGTTTTATTGAATTATCATATCATTGTCATCATCTTCATGCTTATATTGTGATGCAAGTCATCTTTGGCTTATGTGCATAGATGAACTGTTGATTGGTATGATTATGACTAGGGATCATTCAGTATAATCATGACCCGTAATGTTACAAATGATGTTGTAAAAGTCCTCATTGGCCTGTAGTTCGTTAATGGACAGTTGTTGGTATGATTATGACCAGGGATTATTCGGTATAGTCATGACCATTGATGATTACATGAATATCCTTAGCCGTGGTGCAGGGATGATTCGATGATGAGGTTTATTTATTAGCTGAGTCTCAACGATAAAGTTGATGAAAATCTTTTTAAATCATAGAAGATAGTAGATATCATGCTCTACTTGACTCTTCTATTGGATTGCTTGTTCCACTGCAGTTAAACTTGATGTTTATTATATTTTATCAGTTTAACAATCATTTGAAAGCTAATGATAAATTATTCTCGCATTATCTTAGTCATAATATTTCTATCGGGCTAGTTGAGCTCACCCTTTTGCTTTCATTGTTCTCTTGAGAAAATGAGAACGAGCGGGACTAGTCGGAGAACGGAGTGATTTCATCCGGATGTTTGCATTAGTAGTCCCTCACTATCCCGTGAAATAGTGTGATAATAAATGAGGACTTATTTTGAGTTTGAATCGCCTGTAAGACAATATTTGCATTAAAACTCACGATTCATGTCAGTATAATTAAGTTTGTATTTGTATTCAGTACCATGTATTTGGCGACCCAAGATGGGTGATGTATACCTATTTTGGGGGTGTCACAATTAATATCTCAAAGAAATATATAATTATTTTAGAATTTATATAAACAATAATTATAACCATGTTGATCAATTCACCTTTTCACTTAAGCTAAAGATATTCAATTATAAATTCAGTGGTCATGATCATACCAGTCAACAATTCATCTTTGCACTATTGGCCAAAGAGAACCCATAGTCATGATTATACCAATAATCTACCCATCTTTACACTCAAGTCCAAGAGAAATTTCATCACCAGGATTATAAAAATGTTATATATGATAATAAAAATAATATGAATAAAAACTGCAGCGGAAACAATAATTCATTAGAAGAGTTAAGTAAAGAATGAAGTCTACAATCTTTTATGATTTAAAATTCCATCATCAATATTTTATCCCTGTGATATCAATCAATATACATCTTGAATCAAATATTCATCTTTGCACTACGGGCCAAAGATACTCATTTGTATCACCGGTTGGTCATGTTCACCTCAATACCTGTCCATCTTTGTAATACGGGGCAAAGATATTCATCAGGTAATCATTCATCTTTGCATTACAGGCCAAAGATATTCAGTTATCACCATTTAGGACTGAGAATGATGAAAATATTTTAAAGAAAACGAATCCAGTGAGATAAAAGGACAAGGATTAAGGATTCGTACTTTAGTTTATCCAACTTCAAAAATACTCCATAATAAACAATTGTGGAGCAAAATTCAAGAATGAAGATCAAAATATGGATACAATTAAAGATAGTAATCATAATAGACAACTTGGACAAAGAAAAAAGAATTTATTTTTCTGTGAATAGTGTCGTATTCGTGAATAGTGTCGTATATGTGAATAGTAACCCCGACATAAAAAGGTAGAAATTTCATAAAAAAAAATCATACTTCTAGTCTTGGAACTCAGTTTAGTCCCTTGGACACGGACCCTTCTAGCCATGGCTCTTTGTTGTTGTTGTTGGTGGTGGTGGTGGTGGTGGTGGTGCTGAACTGCCAAGATGACTTTAAGCTTGTTCATCCTTAATTCTTGGCAGCTTGTTGTGATCCTCTTTGGATTCTGCCTCGAGACTGGATCACCATTGGACCTACTGCTAAGTTTTTCATGAAGCTCGATCTCTTTGAGTACTTAGCAGTTAGTCACTTCTTCCTTGGTGCAGCTGATCTTGTGGTTGGTCCTTTTCTGATCTCAGCTTGCACTTCTTCACCACATGAGGTTTGCTAAGTCTTTGATCTTTGGTAGACTTCGTCTGGCACTTAGAATCCCTTGAATCTTGGTTGGCTTGTGTACAGATTTGGTTCTGTATCTGTTCTTCTTTAGCTTTTTATGGTTTATGGTGATTAGTAGACTGGCTATTTTAATCTTCTTTCTGATCTGTCAATCTCTTGAATGTTATTATTTTTGGCCTTCTCGGCTATCAGCTTGGCTGACATTTTTAATGGCATTCTCATGGTTGTTGAGTGAAGCCTTCTTCTATTAAAGATCTTCTCTTGTCTTACTTCACTTCTCCTTTCGTAGTCTCACTAACACTGAGACATATTATGTTTTTGCTTTGCAGAACTAGTAGATTCAACAACCTTACTTCAACCAACATCTCTTCTTTTTGAGATTTTGCTATTAAATAACCTTTCATAAGGTTTTCGTTGGATTATAGCCGTTGGAAGTTATTTAAATCAATTCGTAGATCTCGAGTTATTTGGTGCAGACTGCAAATGTGACATGACATCCCCTTTTTCACTTTTCTGACACTGCAGTCTACTATTTCACCTACCCCATCAAAAATGTCACTTTAGTGTGTCAGGCAGGTAGTCACCTTTATTTTTATTTTTTATGATTCCTCGATCAAAACATCAGGAGTTGTCCTTCTGCATCGATGCTTTCAATATTTAACGTTTGAATGTCAGTCTTTGTATTGAGACATTGCCAAGGTTTCAATACTCAAATAACTGAACTCTACGGTTTTGATACAGATGGCTAAACTCTACGATTCAGAGAATGTTCTTTGAGCTTGCAATTAGAACTTCTCTTCCTTCATTCGTGTAGTGCTTTACCACTTCTGCTTGCCTTTACTTACATTAGGTACTGAAAACTTGTTTGATTACTCTGGCCCTCCTTAACTTCAAGACTTATAAAAATTTTCATGCTCAGTCTCTTTCTCCTTGTGATCTCCCATTCACATATCATCAATGGTTTAATCCATGTTTAATCTTCTATGTCTATTCTGTATAGTTTGGCCAGTGTCCCTGTTATATACCCCATCAGTTTCTTCTTCTAACCTGGCAAGCACTACGATCATAGTTGTACCCAAGATAGTCATCTTTTGTTAATCTTGATAGTTAATGCATTGCTGACTTCCTTTAGTCAATCATATCATCTGAAGTCTTCTTACTTATTGTTTGTGGAAGACTTCCCTTAAATGGCTTCTCAACTCAATCAGGATGTTGATTGAATTGGTGTTTCGATCATCTTGTTTGCTTGCAAGCCATTAGGTGAACGCTCTCTGGCTTCCTTGTGGTAGATTTCATCTTTCTAGTTCTGTCCAGAGGCTTCATTCTTTGGATGCTATGGGAGTGCTCTTGTGTTTGAGAATCGTGTTAACATTGTGATTCTTCCTTGACGTTGTGAGCACTGATAAGCTTTGTCGAAGACTTTGTTCTGCAGATAACGATCTAGCTTTGGTTCTGCAGACACTACGACTCCGAGTGTAGATTATACATTAGACTACGATATCTGCCTTAACACTTGTTGTTCTTGTCTAATTTAGCTCGACTATGATTTCTACCTCTGATATGATTGATAGACTCTACGACTTCACGTGTGATCTATGATTCTTGACTTAGCTTGGCAGATGCTTGGATCAATTCTACAATTCTGAGTGAAGCCTTCCAAGGCAGACAGACTACGATTCTCAATACTCTACGACTCTGCCTTGGCTTCTATAATATCTTGGCTGGCTTCGACAGACTATGATTCTGCCTTCATAGTCTCTGAGTTCCTTGTTTCTCTGGCGGACTTCAAAGCTTCATGCAAGATTTTAACGATCGTGCAAGCCTATCTATTACATCATATAAGATTAACCTAACAAGCTTGATCTTTCTATATTTAGTCCTTGTACATCATATTATTTAAGGACTTTACACAAGTTATTTTGTTCATATAGAATCAACCTAACATATTTGATTATATCAGTCTAAATCCTTGTACATATGTTCATGTTGTCTATTCAAGGACTTTACAGCTTATTTCAATGCATACATATTTTCATATTCATTCATTAAGATCATAATCAAATCTTATAAAAATAGGAATATCATTCACATGTTTATTCCTAACACATTTGTGATGCCCCCAAAATAGGTCCACACGACCCATTTTAAGTCGCCAGATATCACACTACAGAACTCAAATACAAACTTCATTTATACAACTGTTGAACTGTCGTGCAAAATATGACAACATATAAGCTGCGAGTTTTAATATAATATTGTCTCGTAGACAGTATCCAAACTCAAATTATTACAATGCCATATAAAATACAGCAACAAATATTTCATGACACCAAAGAAGAACGAGAAGATTACTATCCTGTTCATTCTAATGAGGTGCACTTTTGACGCTTTCAAAGTCGGGTTCTCATCACCCTATTGTTGTTCACCAAAATCAATTATTAAGTGAGGTATAATATACGACACACCCATCTTAGGTCCTCAATACAATTATATATTGCATGTCATGTCGTTTTATAATGTATTGAGAAACTTCGACAATCTCGGACCATCACACTATTCCCCTGTTATCCCCGCTCGACCCAGCTACACTCTTAATACCTAAAAGGAATTGTGAAGCAAAAGGGTGAGCACAAATAGCCCAGTAAAGAATAGTATGACTAAGATAATTAATTTATCAATAGCCTTCATCAGTAATAAATCAAAGATTTAGAATATATGGTAGATGATAAAACTTTTCAACCATAGTTGCAGCGGAATGAGCAATCCATTAGAAGAGTCAAATAAACCATAAAGTTTATTATCTTCTCCATGTTAAAAGTCCACCAACAATGTTTTATCCATGTAACATCAATCAACAGTTCTTGTTCACAATCATGTGAATAACTCATAATCATAATGGTGGTTCTAAATTCCTCTTCGCACCCAGGATGAAGATAATTTTCATCACATGTCTTTACCTAAAACATCAAAGATCATGGTTATACCAAATCACAGTTCCTGTTCATAATCATACTAATAAATTCATCTTTGCACTATGGGCCAAAGATATTCATTAACAGTTCATCTTTGCACTATGTGCCAAAGACATACATTCGTATTTTTAGAAGAGTCAAGTAGAGCATGATATCTACTATCTTCTACGAATTAAAAGTTTATTATCAATATTTTATTGCTGAGACTCAGCTTAATAAATAATTCACATCATTGAATCATCCTTGCACTACGGCTAAAGATATTCATTAGTATCACGACCACGAATTATCCATACACTACGGGCCAAGGATATTCGTGTTTTTACCAAAGGTCATGATTATACCGAATAATTCCTGGTCATAATCATACCAACAACTGTCCATCAATGCACTACGTGCCAATGAGGACTTTTACCACATCATTTGAAACATTACGGGTCATGATTATACCGAATGATCCCTGGTCATAATCATACCAATCAACAGTTCATCTATGCACGTAAGCCAAAGATGACTTTCATCACAATATAAGCATGAGGATGATGACAATGATATAAGCATTAATCAAACGAAATCAAGGATAATTATTAAAGACTTTAAATTTATTCAGAGTTTAAAAATATCCAAATTGTCAACATGATACTGCTTTGTGGGGTAAAATTCAAGAATAATATCCATGTATCAAAAATAATTTGGATAGAAAAGAAATAAATTTTTTGGTAAATAGTACCCCGTGAATAGTACTTCAGGAATAGTACCCCGTGAATAGTATCCCGGCATGAAAAGTACCCCAAATACCCGAGTGAATTATATTTGAGTGAATAGTAATCGAGTGAATAGTAACTCGTGAATAGTACCCCGACATAAAAAGTTCCCCGAATACCCAAGTGAATAATATTATAGTGAATAGTAATTGGGTGAATAGTAACCCGTGAATAGTACCCCGTGTGAAAATATTGATATTTAATAAGAAAATTCAGATCAATATTCCAATAAAATGATACTGGATGAAGCGTAAAACTCAAGGATATTCCACTAATTTCAAGGATTATCGAAGCAATACTTACCATAGTAAGTTTAGATTTAAGAATATGAAAAGAAATAACATACGAAACTGCAAATGGATTTTTTGACATATCATACGGTACGTAATCCACTTAGACAGGTTATTCCGATATATTAAAGGATGAATACAAAAATTAATATTCCTTATGAATATGAAAGAAATAGTACCCCTTACGAATACAACAAATAATATCCCTTACGAATACAACAAATAATATCTCTTACGAACACAACAAATAATATCCCTTACGAATACAACAAATAATATCCCTTACCTTAGTAGAAGACTGGATACTGTAATAGTGAAGTAGCAGAATACTCTTCTTCTTTCTCTCTATAGTTTCTCTCTCTATAGCTTCTATTGTGAATCTCAGTGAATTAGTGAGAATGAAAGAAGAATTAAACTTCTATTTATAAGAGAAATGACTAAATAGTAACTAATTCACGAACGGTCTAGATTGATTTACTATTAGAACGGACGGTCCATATTGATTACTATTAAAACCACAACCGACGGTCCAGATTGATTTACTTTTAAAACCACCATCGACGATCCATATTGATTTACTTTTAAAACCACCATCGTCGGTCTAGATTGATTTACTTTTAAAACCACAACCAATTTTATCAGATTGATTTACTATTAAAACCACCACCAACGGACCATATTGATTTACTATTAAAACCACCATCAATAGTCCAGATTGATTTACTATTAAAACCACCACCGACGGTCCAGATTGATTTACTATTAAAACCACCATTAATGGTCCAGATTGATTTATTATTAAAACCACCACCGACGGTCCGAGTTAATTTACTATTAAAATCACCACTGATGGTCCAGATTGATTTACTATTAAAACCACCATCGACGGTCCAGATTGATTTAACTTATTACACTTTTGTACCCCTAAAGTTTTCCAAGTTTGCATTATTCCCCTCTAACCTTGTAATTCAATTTTCTTCAATAAACACATTCTTAATACTTCAACAATTATTCATCATTAATATTATAACTCGTAATATTTAACAACCAGATCATTCCCAGGAAAGAGGGGGTTTTCCGATAAGGATTTCTCCCTATTGGCCATGATTAGGTGACCAAACCTCTCTTGATGTAACTTTCTGAACATCATCAATATTGCAAATAATAATATGAATAATTTTATTGTCTCAATTATTGATTTAATAATATAAATATTATGCGAGATGATCTCGTGACAATAATTGAATCAAATAACGTGAGTAAACTATGCAACAATTATCAGTAGCAATAATTAAGTAAACCGAGAGGCTTTTTACGTAAGATCAATAATCAATATCGTGTCTACTATGAAAACCAGCGTAGACATCGTATTTTTACCACCGGGTATCTCAATAGTTTAACGGTAAAACTTTTGCCGTTATTTTTATAAAAATATATTTTTGTCGTTTTCTAACTATGACAATACCTCTATTGTGGGGTCCACCAATGATTGTGCCGTCGTACGAATATTTCCTGTTAAAACGAATATTCCCCGACCAATCGAATATTCCCCGACACAATGAATATTTTATATCAACTTGCTTACTTTGCAAAATTTTCAAATATCACCCTTACTTTAACCTTTTATCAATTTAACCATTTACTAAATAGAATAATAATTATAAGAAAATTGAAAACTTTCATTTCATAAAATTTGGGGTCTTACAACATTCTTTTCTTCAAGAGGAGAAAGAGAAAGTACAAATTGAATTGGAAACAACTTAACAAAATGCTAGTTATCTCTCCACACTTAAAGCTAAGAATTAGAAATTGAGAATACTCACTGAGCAGTCTGCACAGAGAGAGTCAATTTTAATTTCCAAAGTTAAGGAGTTGGAAAAGACAATCTCTAATTGAAACATGTCTTCTTCCTATATGGGCTCCCTAATCACTAATGAAAGATATATCTCAGATCTATCAGGTTTAGGATTTGGGGACTTATCCTCAAATCGTAGTGTGGATACAACTTTAGAGACTAGCAACAACACTGCTTTTACTTCCCATAGAAGCAATGTGTTTGTGAAATCTACACAAGTTATTGAACCAAGTATTTAAAGCTCTACTATTTCTGTTGAATAATAGATCACATATTGGTCCAGGATTTAAGAAATCGTAGGGTAAAGCTAAAATTACTTTTAAGCCTCAAAGGATTATAGAGTTAACTCATACTCACTCTGCGAACCAGCAAGGCGTGAAACGTAGAGTTAACCTTCACCTTACAAACTCTCAAAATTGTAGAACAATGGAAGCAGAGAGAGTTTGAGCCAAGAAGAAAGTGTTAGTACTCTAGCTTATGCATATGTATGATTTGATGATGAAATGAGAACTTAATGTATATTTATAAAACCAATAGCTTTTGTAAATTCCTTAGAAAGATAATTTATATAAAAGGACTTAGTGTAGAGATCAAATTTGTTAGGTTGAACCATTCCTTAATGTAAATGTATTATTCAAAAGCTAAGTCTGAAGACTAATCATAGAGTTGAAAACTAGAAAATATTCTGATATCGTAGAGCATGAAGATTATCCGTAGAGTCAAACCTTCAAGGCAAGTTACTTTACTATCAAATATATAACTCTGCCATTAAACAGAATCGTAGGGTTCGTCTCTTTTAACTGGTTATGACAATGTCGTATACCTAGGACTGAAGATCCCAATGATGATCCTCCCAAAGATTGTCGATAAAGAGAAGGTATTTCTAAAGTTATGTCTAACAACTATATCTACTAAGGACAAAAACACGTGACTACATCTGCACCTCACAGAGTATGATGAAAGTGACATGAAGTTGTGCTAGCCAACAACATTTCAAAGTCAAACAATTGAAAATCGGCAGGTGTCCAAATCAGAATAGAATAACGGTCAAATCTCAACGAAAAAAATCCTAAGATGAATCTATAAAAATCGAGTAACATCAAACAATCTAATCATGCATAGAGATAACTTGATTCGTGCTTTTCGGTCGTCAATTAGAGTTTTTTTTTGTCGTTGATTAAGTATTTGTCATCGTCGATTAAGCCTTCGTCAATTAGGGTTTTACGTTTCAGTAGTGGGGGTATTTTTGTCGATTTGGGGTGATCGATCGATGAATTAAATGAGATGTTGGTCTGAGAATTGTTTTATTTTTCTTTAATGTAAAATAAAATATAGTTCGTCAATATTTACCATTAATTAAACAATCTTACATTAATTAAAATGATAGAAAATTTATTTTTAAAATATTTATGAACTGGACATGGCTCCACTCAAAGAACACATTATTAATTTGTGGGGCAAAGGTCTTAAAATACCCCTGACGTTTACCCCGAAATCCCACTTACACCTGAACTATTTTTTTTCTTCTAAAAATGCCCTTAACGTTATAAATTTTGGGTCAAACGTTAACGTGCCCCTTCCGTTAACGAATCAGCCACCTTGACGGGTGTTAAACCCTCTATGATGTGACTGACACATGGCAATATTTGCTGACGTGTACAAAAATTTATTAACATAAATAATTAAAAAAAATCAAATTTTTATTAATTATTTATTTTATTTTTCTTTAAAATAAAAAAATAATTAATAAACAAAATAAATATTTATATTTATATTTAATTCATTAACATAAATAATTAATAAATATTATTCAAAAATACATAAATAAACAAATAAACATATTCTTATATCTAGATACATAAACATAATTAGCTCCTCTTGTAAACTATAAACAGATCCAAATATATAAAAACATATAATCGAAGAGAGAGTCTCTGCTGCAATCTTTGACTCTTTGAGAAGGTGAATGGCCATGGTAATAAACAAGCATATTGATGGATGACAAAGTTAAGGCGATGGATGGCAAAGCAAATCGATGGATGGCAAACCGCCGCATCTCAAAATCAATCCATTAATAGATCCACTACCCCCACCACGACGAGATCCACCCGATCTACCACCGTCGTTAATACCACCACCACAAATGACAACACCACCATATCCTAAATCGAAAAAAGCAAAGAAAAGAAGATGTAAGGAAGTCCTCACTAGAAAATTTCATCACCCTATATTTTTTAATCGACAATTGCAAAGCATGGCGATTTTGGGTCTTCTTCTTCCTTTCCTTTGGATGTTAGTTCGAAAATAAATGTTGAAAATATCCAGATCTGATTATGAAGTGCAAATTTGTTTTTCAAAAATAAAAATTTTCTCAATCTAGATCTAGATTTTGGTGTACTCAAGATTTTTTGATTTGAGATTACTGGTTGTTTTTTGAGCCTTCGATGGTTCGGGAAGCTCTGCCGCAATGGTGGGGTTTGTGACACCCCCAAATCCGGGTACTTCCATTTCTGCAGGATTTGGTGTTCACTGTACAAATACAATCTATCTATCTACCCATAAATAAAAGCAAACCGTACAATAGATAAAATTAAATAAATAAATCTCCCCTTATGGGGTTACATCATCTACATAAAATAAAATCCCAGGTCACTCTAACTTTAAACATCTGTGCGGAATCATAAACAATAACAAGTCTTAAATAACATCAAGTCTAAATATCATTACATAATCACATAACTAACCAGTCTTCATTACTTCATTAATCTTGCCCTTGCCTTTCTACTAGTGGAAGGCTAAATCGATCTTTCGTTTTTAATTGCAATGTTATTATTACGCAAGAGTGAGCACGATTGCCCACAAGTATAACAATATAACAAATGAATAATAACATGCAAATAAATCAAAGACTTCTAAAATAGGAAACTCAGCTTTTGAATCAAGAATGAATAGTAAGAAGAGACAAAAGAATTTCGAGGGTCATAAGACCTTGAACTATGTCCCAGGTTGTCAAGTGTTTATACTTGAAACCTTTAATGATCATAAGACTATGGACTCTTCTTCTCGTACTTGGGGAATCAAATACCCTTAGTACCATCTTTGTAACAATATCTTAACGCTTAACGATAAGTAATCCCTATATAGGGTTGTTCATCTCGGTTTGACATTAGAAGTCCTTTTCAAAAGAAGTTTGGTTTGGATAATTCATCAAGGGTTACGAAATTTAGAACGTTCATCAACTATGGACTAAATAGAATCATTAAAGGTTCGCTAGTCTAACAAGATTCAACAATATCGATATTTAAATCGAATAACAATCTCAAGAGATATACTGATAGAATAATTATTGTATAACAAAGATCATACTTTGAAAGATTAATATACTTTTAATATAACAAAATGGACTTGATCAATAATAACGAGAATTTGCTCGATGTAAAGAGACAACTTATAAACTCATATAATGATAACGAGTAGGATTAGAAAACTTGCCTCGAGCGTAGATTACACTTTAATTAAACTCGTTCCTTGATTTAAATCCTACATATCATTTACATTCACAATACTAGTCAATTATAACGTATTAATCATCACAAGATCATTTTTTTTTTGTCTAACTCGACTTAATCAACTACTACACTCACTGTCACATAATTTACATTCATGAACAATAAGCTAACTATGCATTCAATCATTCAATTCACACATAAATGTGTTATGGACATGTTAAGAATTTACTTTTAACACCTCATTATATGTCTAACATGTTTCTATGTTCACTAAATTAAGTTACTATCACATTTCTATACTTGAACACTTAAAAAATGCATTTCTGGACATTCTGCTAAGTGGCATGGCTTCAATCGTTAAGCTTATTCTTCAAGGCCATTAATGAAAACTTAGCCGCGTGGCGCGAGACTTCGATTCGGAGTTAGCCATGGCAGCATGAAACTCTATATTTTGAATCTCAGTTCGCGAAGAACACAGAGTTCAACGAATTTATCATTATATGATCATTAATTTCATCAAATTAATCATACCCACGTACTAGAATTCGCACATAATCATTACCCAACATTTATAGAGTAATTTTAACCAATAAAAACACATAATTACAGAATTAAAACATGCAAATTTCACTGTTCTTGATGTTCTTGAAGGTTTTGAACATAAAACATAAAATTTAACACTACGGATTCGTTATAACACCAAATCCATCCATTCAAGTTTTGTTTTCTTCGTTTTAGTATGCATAATTATATACAAGTGGAAATTTTATAAAATAATTTATGTTTGACATATTAAAATCACGTATAAGGGCCATATGACCATATTCTATACTCTGTAATTTTTGAAGCCATACGTTATAATATTATGAAATTGATGATATGGAAATCTATATAATATATAATAAAACATGTTATGCTAATCATATTATTACATAATCTTTACTCTTTCTAATTTACAGAGACTTTACAGAAAACTTGAAAGCCATATTTATAAAAACTTTAATAACGTAAATAAACTGGGTTGAAGAATTTACCCAAAGCGTAGAGTAGATTAATAAGAGACGAATTCCTTCTCATATTCTTCTTGACTCTCACAATTCTCTTAACAATTCTCTGAACTCTCAAACTCTCTCTCTTTCTCCTCTCTGTTTTTGCCAGACTTAGCCAATAATAAAAAAGAAAAAGGAAGGCGTATAATAATAATAAAGGTAAACTGACGCACATTAGGGAGGTCAGTTACCTATCATGGGTAACTGCTCCCAACCTCCCTTAGTGCCATGTTTGGCTAGCCTTAAAAGGCTTATACCCAATTAATTTAATAAAACATTTATAATATAGTTTGGAAAATGTCACACCCCTTTATAAAATAAATCAAATATCTTATTTAATTTATTTTAAATAAAATATAATAATTTCTCATTAATTCACATAGTCACATAATTAAATTTCTCATTTATTAATTATGTCAAATTATTAAATCTCTAATTATTTATTAAATTAATTAAAATAACATTAGCTTATTAAATATTTCTTTTAATACAATAAGCTCACATAATCACATACTTCGAATAATAAAAATTCTCTGCATTAATTTAATAACTATAACACATATAATTAAATTAATCTACCACGGCTTCATCAATTAATTATTTAATCTAATAATTAATTCATCGAAAAATATTTATTCAATCCAATAAATATTAAAATTAAATTACAAAATCTCGGTTGTCACAGGGTTGGTGGTGTTGTGGTGGGTCGACGGTGACGAAGTGTTGGTTGGTGGTGTTAGAATTTTGCAGACTACGAATTTATCAAGAGGAAGAAGACTGGATTAATTTTTGTATTAATTAATTTAGGGTTATTTGTATTAATTAATTTAAGAGGATGAAATTTTTGTTATTTGTGTTAATGAATTAAATATAAATATTTATTTTTGCAATTGCCAATTGCTTGCTGCTGCAAGTTGTAAAATTGTAAAAGGAAAATTTATGGTTATTGTAAATTTTAAAGAAAACCGTTCATGTGCTTGATTTGAATCCAAACCCCAAAAAATGAAAATGAATATTAGAATATAAATTTTTTGAATAATATTTATTACTTATTTGTGTTAATGAATTAAATATAAATATAAATATTTATTTTGTTTATTAATTATTTATTTTGTTTTAAAGAAAAATAAAATAAATAATTAATAAAAATTAGATTTTTTAATTATTTGTCTTAATGAATTTTTGTACACGTTAGCAAATATTGTCACGTGTCAGCCACATCATACACATCATAGAGGGTTTAACACCCGTTTGTCAAGGTGGCAGATTCGTTAACAGAAGGGGCACGTTTGACCCAAAATTTGTAATGTTAAGGACATTTTTGAAAGAAAAAAAATTAATTCAGAATGTAAGTGAGATTTCAGGTAAACCGTCAAAGGTATTTTTAGACCTTTATCCTTAATTTATGACGTCTCAAGTGAATTTGGATAAAAACAGTGAATCATCGAAATATAAAAAGTGTAATAGTTTAGACAAAGCGGATGAAGTTATCTTTTATCTTGAAAAACAGCCAAATGACTGCACACCAACAAACAGGATATAAACAAACTAACCACACTTGCGTACATGTCAAACAAATAATAATCCTTAAAACCCTTCTATATATATGTTTGTATTTCAATTGGAGAAACAATTATCATTCTTATTGTTAATTACAAACGAGAGATCATATGGATCAATCCGAAGGCCGTGAAAGCATTTCTGACCTGGTAAAGATCAACGGCACCGCCACGACGTTGACGCTGACGGCCGGAGGAAAACTCCAGTGGCTGGAGGGCGGAAGCAACCGGTGTTTGGCGGTGGAGCAGGAGGTCCTCGGATTCTCCACAGAAGGTTCTCGAATCAAAATCAGAGCTCTTGTTGAGAAAGGGGGCGGAATCTGCTGTATTGGTGGCAGGGAAATTCCGGTGAGGAAGAACTTCGTATTCGAGCCCTTATCGGAGGCTTCGCTGCAGCTTTGGTCTCAAAAGCTTCGGGATTATATCGATTCTCTCGGTAACAAAACCATGTATTTGATTATTTTATATATTTTAATTTGAATTGTTGATAAAGTCTTAATCTTTCATGCATTTCAAATTGGGGGCCTTTGATTTTTACTCAAATTTATTAAGTATAACATTTTAGTTTTTTTACCTTTTAAGTGTCATTTATACGTTTACTTTTCCTGCACTCCTTACTCTCCAATTTCCCAACAAAAACACAAAAAACTAGAGTTTATCTTTATTATCATGAGAAGTGTGAAGCTCTATAGTTGATCATCTTCACTTCTAATCAGTTTTTTTTTCTCTCTTTATTCGGGACTATGAGGTTTGGAAAAAACTAAATCAGTTTTTTCT
This sequence comes from Panax ginseng, assembly GCA_020205605.1. Classification (NCBI taxonomy): domain Eukaryota; kingdom Viridiplantae; phylum Streptophyta; class Magnoliopsida; order Apiales; family Araliaceae; genus Panax; species Panax ginseng. The sequence goes on along the minus strand of CM035128.1, from coordinate 13,230,262 downwards.
CTAGGAACATAGATTTTCACTTGAGAAATCTTCTAATGGGAAATGAAATAGTTATTATAAAAAAGTTAAGCTACTAAAGCTTATGATGTTCCATATTCACCAATTTACATATCCTCACACCAGGAAGATATTATAATAGTTTTAGTCTGTTGGTATAATAGGAACAGAGTATAATAGTTTTAGTCAGTGACTCAGTTGATTCACCTTTATGGGATCTAGTAGTAGTTCAACGAGCGACGGATAAGTTTGTAAACATGATTTTTCATTTAGAAAAAAGCTAACCCTCAAGTGGGAACTTTTTTATTTTCATTTTCTCCCACGAGATGGAGGGAGTTTGTTCTAGGATATCGAACAGTTGAACTATTTTAACCATGGTATTGTTTTACATTATTAAATGTGTTGCTGTTGTTCCTTTTCAATGTCTCTTTAATTTTATAGTAATTGCTAATTGGGGGTGTTTTTATTTTTGTTTTTTACTTTTTTCCTATTTGTATTGTTATAACAGGTCGGCCAAAAAAGCTATTTATATTTGTTAATCCATTTGGAGGAAGGAAGTCTGCTTCAAAGATTTTTTCTGATGATGTAAAACCCCTACTGGATGAAGCTAATATTGAATTTACAGTGCTAGGTTTGTCTTGCTTGCATTTAAGTTAGTAATTAAGTGTCACACTGCTGGTCTTCCTTTGCTATTAAATTATAATTTTGCTTGTTGGTTTAAATGTTGTCTCTCAGAAACTGAATACCAGCTTCATGCAAAGGAGATTGCCCACACAATGGATCTGTCGAAATATGATGGAATAGTATGTGTTAGCGGGGATGGAATATTGGTTGAGGTTGGTTGGTTACATTCAGTAGTTGCATTGAATTGATATTTATTGTTGCAAGGAGACTATATTTGAGGCTCATGATTTGGCACTTTCCAAAAATAACTTCTTGGAATCATTCAATATTACTTTTGGAAGCATTCAATATAATGTCACTAGAATGATTTTGCCTGGCACAAATTACGTATATTTAAAAATTAGTACATGTGTATACACATACATGTAAAATAACACTTTTGTCTCAAGGTTGAGATGGTCACTTTTAGCATCAAATAAGCAGGTGCTTCCTGATTGTTTTAACCTGACTATTCGTCTCAATGGGTTTATTGTGAAAGTTTACGTATTGGTCTCATTTTTATACGCTCTTGCATTCAAATAATGTTCCCATGAGATCTTTAATAATTCAAGTAGTATTTTACTTGATAAAAAAAATGAAAAAGAAGTTGTTGTCTTGTGAGCTATGAACCCTAAATATATCGTAACCATGAAATTCAGAAATCTATCCTGAGGATCAGAATTTTTGTTTAAGAGCTACTCCTTTTTATATAAGATTATGCAAGGATTTTAAGATTGTCACAGTTTTTTTTAGTACTGATGTAAAGGAGTTCTACCTATCCATCTAATTGATTCTGCATAAAATTTTATAAATTTATGGATAGTTAGAATAAACTCTAAACCAGATTGGCTGGCACTAGCCTTGTCTTGCTGAGATTCACACGCACAAAATGCATGATAGAGCCAAGTCATGGCTCACTAAGATAGGATCCCTAACTGGTAGTACTAAAATCTACTATGAAGTAACATGCATATATTAATATTTAATAGTAATGGCTATACATATGGTGTGAAGTGAACTTGTGATTGGTGAAGCTCTGCTTGGTTTAGCATTACAAAGTAATTATAGAGGACATTCTGATTCCATATCATCTTGTATTTCAGTTTTATATATAGGACAATCATGACCTTTATGCTCTTTCCTATATGGGTTGTCCTTTTTAGTAGGTTGTAAATGGGCTACTAGAGAGAGAGGATTGGGACTTGGCGATAAAGATGCCTCTTGGAGTAGTACCTGCAGGTTTGTGATTTTACTTTAGTTACTTTTCATTTCTATTTTGTCTTACAAAAACTCTTTCTTAAATTAGTACTTTAAAGAATGGTTATCAAATCAACAGATGATATGTTTATATTTTATTCTATTTTGTAAATTGTTCAAGAAGATATATTTTCACCTTAATCCTCCCTAACCATATCTCGCCAGTCAGTTGGTAACTTGGTATATATTAAATTTAATGTCTTACTTTGAGTCAATGGATAAGCATGTACACTTAACCTAGTACCTAGTAGTTGCTACACTATTATTTAATGCTTTTATATCAACGTTTAACAGCGAGGCTCTCTGAGAGGACCTAGTTTGTGCATAGGACTTTCTAAGATTCTCCTGTTGTTGATTTTACTAACATATCATGCTTTTATTGTGTAGTATGAAGATTTTTTTGATTTGAATAGGAGATCCCCCTCCCGTTATTTAATTATTTGGAATTTGTTCTTATATTTTAAACCTATAAATTCTTTGTTAGTCCTCTTTAGACAGATTGATTCCAATTTTCAGATTATATTATTCATGCATTGTTTCAATAAAACTATGAGTTTCATGGAAATTGTCTACTTCTTATGAATTAATTTCAGAGTAATATCATTTGATTTTTTATTTATCATCAACCATCAATCAAAGCTTTCCAATACTCTGCTTTCTAAATTTGTAAGGTTGCTTTGAATATAGACGGAAGAAGCTTTTCTACTCTGCATATTTCTAATAATGTTGGAATCTATTTATACAGATGATTCAATTCACTAGTTTTTAGTTTTAATACTTTATTGTCTTGTTCTATTGTATATATAAGAAAAAACAAGTGGCAGTTCACTTGTTTTATCTTATGAACTTTTTGCTGGCTATAAAGACCTTTTTATATTTTTCTGATATTGAAGTGAAGATGGCAACTTTGATTAATGGTTTGAAACTTGTTGTTTAATTTTTTTGATGCAGGTACAGGAAATGGCATGGCAAAATCTCTTCTGGATTCGGTTGGTTATCCCTGTACAGCCCTTTATGCTATTCATGCTATTATTCGAGGTTACAACTTGACTTTTTTAAAATTGAATTTATTAATTTATATTGATTATATTCCAGTAGTATTATCATTGAATTAAGAATTTCTACTGCTTTGTCATCTGCAGGACATAAGCGTTCATTGGATGTAGCAACTATCTTGCAGGGAGAGATAAGATATTTTAGTGTCTTGATGCTTGCTTGGGGTAAATAATTAAAATAAATTTGTTTTGATATTTGACTTTACAATTCAGGTGTAGTTTCTGCTCGATTTCAATCTTGCACTTTATTCTGGCAGACTAGTCTTATGATGAAGTGATACATGTAGAGTAGACTTGTTGAATATGTCCAAAATTGTATTTTTAGCATTAATATCATTGCTAGATGTTTTCAGGTTTGGTGGCCGACATTGACATTGAGTCAGAGAAGTATAGATGGATGGGCAGTGCTAGGATGGATATCTATGTAAGTTATGTGATATCTTCATCTTTATCTTCATTTCATTTTCTTAGATTCCAAATAGAAGTGCAATTATTCGAATAAATGAGTTTTACTTTTTTTGATTAAAAATTTATTTGAATGATTATATTGTTAGAGGAAAAACCTAATAGTATTGCCAGTCGTACATTCTGATAACCCTAAGGGTTACCTCCACTAGTAAAGGCATATAAGGAAAACCTTGGCATCACTAGTTTGAGTAATTCCTTAGGGCCCCTAGTATTGGCTTGGAAAGGCCTTCCTTTGACTGAAAATGGTGAATGAAGACAAAGGCACATAAGAACCGAAACAAAAAAATCTGATTTTTATTTTACTTATAAGTTATAAAGTTCTTAAATTAACATTTGAGTGTAGAAGTCAAGATTCTTAACTCAATACACCTACGCTCAATGTTCTAGCTCAATGCAGAATATATTTCTCTACTGTATCTGTGTTGGAGGTCATATACCTAATTAATCACATCCTACTTCTGTCCGGAATAGATAGCTGGGCTTCTTTTAGGGTGTTTTCAGTACAAATTTTAAGCCATGCAAAATATACATTATATTTGTAATATATTCTACATTCTCAACAAATTTGTATGTTATATTTTCAACTATATATATGTGTTTTAACCCAACAGGAAAAAAAAAATCAACTACCTTTTTCTGATGGAGGTAGTATGAAAAGTTGTATAATATCCGAGGAGCTCATGTTTCGATAGAAATTAGAATTGAAACCCTACTTGGAAGTGATTGCTGCCATCAATTTTAATGGATTGATTATTTGGCATGCATTTCAAGTATGGGAGGAAAATGCAGTTAGTTCTAAAGTGCATTTGCGAGACATTGTCTTCAGAAGTACAAGTTGTATTTTGTCTAATTTCCATCATAAGAATCATTTTGGTGTAAATAGTGAATTTTTTTATCTTGAAATTGCTAGTGTTGTGAAGCTTCATCCAGTAGTTTTTGTGAATTGCGCAATTGTATGTATAAGGTTGAGGGTTCCTTGAGGTGATATGCCGAAACTGAAGGTTGGTGAATTTTTCTGGGTTAAGGTTTTATTCTTGAATACCGATGTATTTTCAGGCTCTTCAACGAATATTTCATCTGAGGACATATAATGGCCATATTTATTTTGTACCTGCACCTGGATTTGAAACTTTCGGTGATGAACTAAGTGGACAAAACGGTGAATCTATTCGAGAACTTGGTATCTGTAATACAATTCAAGAGGTTCCTGTCAAGAATCAGCAGCATGGCTATCGCCATACTAATGTTGACTTGGAGAATTTAAACTGGAGGAAGATAGAAGGTCCTTTTGTTTCAGTCTGGCTTCACAATGTTCCTTGGGGTAGCGAAGACACCATGGCAGCTCCTGATGCCAAGGTTGGTTTCTTTTTGTCAATTTCTGTTTATTGATTCCTTCGTTTTTTCAAATGATTAGTTGTACTTGTTAGTTCCTACAATTCTTTTTGTTCTCTGTTGATTTCTTATGTGAACCATATATATGATTATACACACCATATATACTACTCCCTCCGTCCCGTATTAAACGTCGTAATTGGCACGCTAATTAATAATATATTTTTTTTACCTAAATTGCCCTTCTAAATTACTTTTTAATTGAAGTATCCATTCACTTTTCTATAACCCCAGCATTAATTATTTCTTCCTAGTTCCCACATGAATCAATTCTCTACATTATTTTTATTGTCATTCCAATAATTATATTTCTCCATGCATGCAAACCGTCTACCTTTGTTGGTATTAATTTCTAGCTATTTTATTTTTAGTATCACATTAAATAGAAGAGATGTTATACTGATAATATGAGAGAGAAGGTGGTATAACAATACATCACCTCTCAATGTAAACCTTTTATCATTTCTTAAGTTTTCAACAAAAGTTGACTAAAAAGATTGCGAGGGTATAAGTGAAAAAATAAGATAAAAATAGTTACTAATATAGAAATAGAACATTTATTGTGGAACATCCTAAAATGGAAATTAGGACGGAGGGAGTATTTAATAACACACTAACATCCTAAGCTTACTAGCTAGACAATTTTTAGCTGTAATTTACTTCTCTGGTTTGGGGATTTTGGATTTGTGCTTTCCCCCTTCTTCGATCTTTATTGTTTTCCAACATGAACTCTTGTTTTCTCCACGGAAAGTTGACTTGTTTGTCTATTCCATTCTTTTACATCTTTCTGATGAAATGCCACAACACCTTTTATTCTTGTGCATGTGTGTGGGGGAGGGGCGGGTTTATAATGTGAATTTTGTTTCTTGTTTTAGATTTACTTTTAACCAGGGAGTTAAGTTGAGATTTCCGGAGTTGCATTTTTAGCCTGTTTAACTGACATAATTTGGGAGCTCTAAACCTATTAATACTGTTAAATAGAGGTTTTTTCTTCCTGAAAGAACCCTTAGATTTTCGGGGAAACATGTTGCATGCAAAATCAGTTACCAGCGGTAATCTTGCAGTTAATGACCTTAGCTGGAAAATGGTTACTTGTTGAACTTTGTTGCATTCCTACCTTTTCATCAGTACATATAACCTGCGCTCAAGTAGCGCCGGTGCATTTTGAAGTTAACATCTCTTTATGTTTGTTTATTTTTGGGCACACTGTAGCTTGTATAATTCTTTTCACTGGTTAATGTGCAGTTCTCAGATGGTTATTTGGACATGATCATAATGAGGAGTTGCTCTAAATTATCCTTGCTAGCTTTGATGACTGAATTGAACAATGGGGGTCATGTCAAATCTCCCCACGTCTTGTATCTGAAGGTGAGTTTGTCATCGCACAATTTTGTGGTAAGCATTAACTAGTTTGATTATTAAGTAAAATGTATCTAGTTAATCAAATTAGAATAGGATTAAAGTTACAACTTCATTCTTTAAATAAAAATATATCAATATAGGAGCTACCAAAAAATGGACTTCCCATTTTTAATTTACTCGATTATTTAATTATCTACTAAAATAATTTAACTTTCCAAACAAAACAAAGAAGAAGAAAAATAGTCACCTTTTTTCAATTTGAACACAATTGTATAAAATAAAATTAATTAATATTTAATTTCAGCTTATAAGCAATATGGGAATAAACTCTAAATATTTTCTCATTGCTTGGGGTAGAAAAGTGAAGGACTGAACAGAGCCTTTCTCAGTATAAAAAAAGAAGGGTATTTGAAGTTATTGTTACATGTGCACGCGGGTGTGGTTCTCATCATTTGCTTCCATATTCTTGACACTAACTACAGGTGAAGGCGTTCATTTTGGAACCTGGTCCACAAACTGGAAATGCAGCCAAGGAAGGGATAATAGACTCCGATGGTGAGGTCCTGGCTAGAGGGAAAGGAACATACAAATGTGACAAGAAGTCCTTGCTGACCTATGGCAAACTTCAAATAACTGTGGATCAAGGTTTAGCTACCCTTTTTTCCCCTATGGCAAACTTCAAATAACTTCAAATACAAATTGATTTTTTTTTTTTTTATGTTTCTTGTGGCTTTAGTTTTGTAATTCCATGGATAGTTGCGAAACATTTGAAGGTGGATTTTAGGTTTTGTGACAATTTGCTTTGTATAGATTCACACGGAGAAAAGAAAGAGAGATAAAGAAAAAAAACTTTTCCAGAATGTGTATATATGCATTCAGGCAATACTCATATCAACATAGTTTTAGAGTTCGAAAATCATTTACTTTGATGTTGTAATCTGAATTATTCGTGGCACCCTATACATTGATCAATTTACCCCTACTATTTTTGGCTCATTGTAGCACTTCTGTTCAAAGGTGACTTCTTTGTTTATGCATATTGGAGGAGTATTTTTCTAGGACAATAAACAATTCCTTTCAATAAAATTTTCCAGCTCTAGGCAGTATAGGTTGTACTCTCTGTATTAAACATTGTATACTTGTGTTGAATGCTTAATTCAGCAACAATTATTTCCCAAATAGCCAAATATAATCTTTAAAATTAATTTAGGATGGAGCGAGTAAATTTTTTTTTTGTTGTTGTATATGAATATAGAGGGACCCTTCAATGAAACCCTAGCCCAGCTTGAGCTTCAATTAGGTATAGTTAGGGGTTGTTTAATAAAATTGAATGAAATAGTTCTGAATCTTTAAGTAATTTGAATGTGCTGAATGAAACAGAATTTTGAATACTTAATGAAAAAAGTTATTTGATAATTGACATGTTTGAAATATTTGAATAACAAATTTTTATTATTTTACCCTTATGAAAAAATTCAAATTTCTTATAAATTTAATTAATATAATAGTTAATATTGTAAAAAAAAATTAAATATAAAACATTTTAGCCCATTCAATAAGAAAAATTATACTTGATCATTCAGTTCAAAAATTTGACCGATTTAATTATTCAGACGATTTTTATTCAAAACAAAAATACTAAATGACCGACTATTTTAGTCATTCAATTCTAAAGAAACACTTTCTAGTTATTGTAAGGATTTATAATGACATTGCTATTATGAGCCTTGACAAAGAGTAAGCCAATAGTACAGGGTAGGTTTAAGGTTCATCATTGCCTCGTTGGTATCAAAATCACCCAAATTCAACTATCTGAATAATAGTATTTAATTTATTAGCGATGATATAATAATAAAATTATGACAGTATATTTAATAATAATATTAAAAAAATAAGACTTCTTTTGTTTTAAAAATAACAAATGAATTTTTATTTTATCTTTTTTTTTGTAAAAATGAAGAGTATTTTTTTCTTTGAGTTCTGCAATGTATTGTGAATAATTAGTGCCGAATTATAATTATAAAACTTATTAATATATGAGATTAATTAAAATTATAAGTGTCCCTCACTTGTTATCACTAAGCGAAGACGTTAGGATTAGACTATCTTATTAGTCTACAACAATCGTACCATGGAGATTTAATTTTTTGAATAAGTTGGTCAATTGGTCAATAGAATGCTGACACGCAGGCGATATTCTATGTGTGTCAGTATTCTAAATTGACCAATTTATTAAAAAATAAACTTCACGTTAACCGAATCTCATCCCTTTCTAAGGCGTTAACCGAATCTCATCCCTTTCTAAGGCTGGATGTGAATTTCTGAGCAACTTTTTGAAGTTAAGTTGTAAGGAGAACCCCTTTTTTAAATTGTCACATTTGCTTCCCTTTCTAAGGCTGCATGTGGATTTCTGATCAGCTTTTTGAAGTTGTAATTAGCCTACTTTATTCTACATGGGTATGGAATGGCATGTTTGTTTGTTTCTTTACTAAATGCAATTAGGTTTTTTCATCATTTTTCTTTACTTCGACTGACAGGCATTGCGTTGGTTTCGAAATACATGGTTTTCAATATGAAAACTGATATTTTCATATGTTAAAATTATATTTTTACATGAGTTTCTCTCACATAGAAGACTCACTATTCATGTGAAAATATCAAATTTTTACGTAAAAATAGCAGTTTCTTTTCAATACAATATATATCCGGATAGGACCCCAACTAGTCCGACTAGTTAGTTTCATGATACTATGTATTTTTGGAAATTGAGAAATGGGGAAGAAAATGTGAAATAGGATAAATTTATCTTTAATGAATATTTTAAGTTAATTTATTACCTATATTAAAACAAATTCTAATGAATAATGAGTAAATTTATATTTTCATTTTTTTCAAAAAAAAATAATCAAACATGGCATGACCTTTTTAAAAAAAAGAGAGTTTTTGGTTTTGCGACCAGTCATTTTTTCTTCGTCAAATCTATAATACGTGATTTCTATAATATTTTAAATAGAAATTGAACTCAAGACCTTTAAATTTACGAGCCCAATAGGGTTGATAACATTTACTTAGCCTAACCATTTTGTTTGTTCTTGTTATGGCTCATGGTGGGCAGATGACATGATCTTTTTAGGTGTCGCCTACACCAGAGCTAATTTTTTCTTTTGCATGTTGCATGGGTGTGGGTGGCATGATTATATGCATAGCTTCTAGATTATGGAAGTGTTTGTTTAGAGCTGAATGGAGCTGAATGGCTGAATCGATCAGTGCATTTGTTTTGATCTGAATAGCTGAATCGGTAAGATGGACGAGCTGAATGGCTAAGGGTCTGTTTGATTGCCACTGAATAAAGCTGAATGACATAAAATCTGAATCGGTAAGTCATTCAGCTTGTTTGTTTTGAAAAAATTATCATCTGAATTCGTCTAAACGAGCTGAGCGAATAAGTCGGATTTCTCTGACTGAATCGCTAAAATCACAAACTGAATGACATTTTTACTCAACTACCCGCATAAATCAAACTTTCATCTTTCAATCTCACGCCCTATCCTTCGTCGTCCCATCTTATCCAATGATCTTCTCTTGATCTTCCATGTGAATGGCCTGAGTTATCTTGATTTGTAACTCCATCTAACTATCTCCTCAAAAATGGAAAGTTACAAATCATTCAAAGCCAACGATGGGAGAACTGCGACAGACGAAATGATGGGGGTTTACTTTGGTGAACAGGTAGGCCATTAATTGGGGACTAATGATGTGGTGCCATTACAGAGGAAATGAGAACCGCGATGAATTTGCTTGCTTTGACTCCATTGATTTGAATTTTTATTTTTTGTGTTTGTTGATTGAGTTTGTGTTATGAACTTTAAGGAGCAGGGGAGAAAAGAGAATGGGAATTTGTGAGTTTTTGATAGATATTGAAAGGGTTGTACAGTGGAGGAAAGAAAGAAGTGGGAAAGATCATGGTTTATGTTTTATGTTTTGTCCAAGATTTTATTTTTATTCATTTTTTTTGTTCAATGTTCTCAGCAAGTGGGTAGTTTTATTTTGTTGGGTGTTATCTTTATATGCCGACATAAAACTGTATTATTTATTTATTGTAAGTATGAAGTAAAATTCAGTTCTTTTGTATAGTGAAATCCATTGTAATTAGTTTACAGGGATAAAATAGTAAAAATCTGTTATTCAAATTCAGCTCACTCAGATTCAGATTCAACTCACTCAGATTCAAATTCAAATTAAGATTAATTCAGTTTTTATCAAACACCCCCTAAGTCAATTTTATTTTTTTAGTTGAATGGCTCAATGAAGTAAAAAAAAAAATTAAAAACATATTAACTATTATATTAAGTAATATTAAATAAATTTACAATAATTTTGAATTTTTTTCAGAGGGATAAAATAATAAAGTTTTCTCATTCAGATATTTCAGACATGTCAATTATCAAACAATTTTTTTTATTCAGATTCAGCTCATTCAAATTCAGATCTATTTATTTTTTATCAAATACCCCCTACGTCATACATACTTTGTACATGCATGTAACTTGCAACCCCTTCTATTATTTGACGAATGAAAATTAAAATAATCAATCACTTCATGAAATGAGTTTTTTCTTTTAGTTTGGTCAATATTGGTGTGAGAGGTTATATATAGAGCAAAAAAAAGACTACTACCTCAGTCATATATTTTCTTTAAAAAATTTAAATTTTTGTGGTAAAATGTTTAAGACGTGGCAAAAATGTATCCAAATATTTTATATTTATGTAAAATATATATTTTAATATATTCAAATGTTATATTTTGTTCAAAATATTTTTAATTGTCCGTGTTGAAAAATTATTAAAATTTGTTTATTTTTATATATATTTTAAAAAAAATTATATGTTCTTTAGTTTCGAGTTTCAATTTGAGATCGAAACAAGTATTACCTCGACTTAAATGTTTTATAATTTAGTTCATTTATAGATGAGAATTATTTCTTATTCTTATTTCAAAAATGTTATATTCTTCTTAAAACATCTTAATTCTATTACTATAATCATTTGAAAATGGAAAATAATTTGGTTTGGCTTCCCTTCAATCTTAAACTTTGTAATTGATGTATACAATATTACGAATTCGGTTACCATAAAGTTAATTTTACGGTAAATTGGTCAATTGACCAATACAGTATTGACACGCACAGAGAGATCGCTTTCCGTCTGCATGTCGATACTGTATTGATCAATTAATCAAAATTAATTTCATACTAACCACTCCCTAATAATACGAGGTGTGAACTTCATGGACCCGGTTACCATGAAGTTAATTTCATGGTAGGTTGGTTGATTGACCAATACAGTACTTACACGCAGAAAGAGAGATCAATTCCCGTGTTTGTGTCGACACTATATCAATCAATTGATCAAAATTATCTTCGTACTAACCATTCCGGATCTTCATATAAACTACTGGGCCCTTAAGAAAGATGTTACAATAATGCAGTTTATAGCTTCTGTCAGTACTGACGTAATCTAGAATATACCAAATCTTCTAAATACTGATAATATTAAAATAATGCTACTATCGCATAATGGTTATTCACATACATATTTGTGGGCCCCATATGTGACGCCCCCAAAATAGGTATACAACACCCATCCTGAGTCGCCAAATACATGGTACAGAAAGCAAACTACAACTTCAATAATACAATTGTCGTGCAAAATACGACAACACATACTGTGAGTTTAAATACAAATATTATCTTCTAGACAATATCAACACTCAAATAAGTCCTCATTATAATTATTCAAACACTATTTTATAGAAATAGTGAGGACTGTTAAAACATCTTTCTAAAACCATCACTCCATACCCCGACTAGATCCTGCTATGTTCTCACCTCTTGAGAAAAAAAATGGAACAAAAAGGAAAAGGGTGAGCTCAACTAGCCCAGTAAAGAATATTATGACTAAGATAATATACAACAAATTATCATTAGTTTTCAACAGGGGAAAATCTGATAAAACATAATAGACAACAAGTTTTAGATCAAAACTGCAGCGAAAACAACAATCCGTTAGAAGAGTCAAGTAGAGAATGAGTTCTACTATCTTCTAAGATTTAAAAGTCCATCATCAATATTTTATCCCTGTAACAACAATCAATATACATTTTTAATCGAATATTCATCTTTGCACTACAGGCCAAAGATATTCATTTATATCACCAGTCGGTCATGTTCATCTCAACACCTGTTCATCTTTGCACTACGGGCCAAAGATATTCATCAGTTAATCATTTATCTTTACACTACGGGCCAAAGATATTCAGTAATATCATCATTTAAGACTGAGGATGATGAAAAATATTTTAAAGAAAACGAATCCAGTGAGACAGAAGGACAAATATTAGGGATTCGTATAACAATTTATCCAACATCAATAATACTTCATAATAACCAATTGTGAAGCAGAATTCAAAAATAAAGATCAAAACATTGATATAATTAAAGATAGTAACCATAATAGATATTTTGGACAAAAAAGAAAAATTTTATTTTTCGGTGAATAGTGTCGTATACGTGAATAGTAACCCCAACACAAAAAGTTCTAAATTTGATTAAAAATTTTAAACCAATATTTTGGCATAATGATATTGAAGAAAATAATATCATTTAAGAAGAAAATAACATCCCTTACCACAAAGAAACAGTACTTCAGAATGAAAGGTCGGAAGTGATGCTGAATGAAACTTGTACTGAACAACAACTCTCAAAGTATCTAAATACTCACAAAATACGCTCGATAATATAGAGAGAGAAAGAGAGAAATCTTATGTTTCTGGTGTGATTTTTAATTCTAACTTAGCCCTCTATTTATAGGAAAATATTAGTACGCCGAAGCAGACTTGACCTGCTACCTGATGACTTTACCTGCTACTATTGCCACCCACCATATTTGAAATAAAATTCAGCACATTTCTTCACCAACCACAAGTGGGGCCCATTCAATTCTAGAATTTTCCACCAAAATCATTTATAAACCTAATTTTCAAATCAGTCACCTCTTAAAATTCATAACAAATCATTCGTTCATTTTTAACGGTTCAAAATTTATGGACATATACTCAACTTATATATGTATAACATATCCAAAAATTACAACGATCCAACGGTCAGATTAAAAATTATAATTCACGCAATATATTGTAAAAATACTGATTTGATTTTTAATACCTCCATTCCGACAAAAATACTGATAAAACACCTCAACATTAATTCCTTCAATTATAACCACATAAAATAAATAAATCCATCATTTATATCCGCATCAAATAAATATTTCCTTATCATATAAATCAATAATTAATTATTCACAAATAATATTACGAGAATCACAATTACGATAACCGGTAGTTCCTCAGAAAGAGGGCTTTCAGATAAGGATTTTTCTTCTTCGACGTGTATGCAATTAGGTGACCAAACCTCTCATTGACAGAACTTTCTAGACATTGCCAACAATGCTATCTAATAATATTATTCAAATAGTATGAATTATTGATCTGATAATGGAAAATACCGTGCAGTGATAATTATTGAAACAACAATAATATAAAATATCAACGCGAAATTATTGAATCAATAAAATAAAATATTGAGCAAGAACTCATCGTAACAATTATTAAGTAAGTGCCTTCTTACGCATTTAATCAATAATTTAACAATCTTTGTGCAATACTGGTGTCTTTATTATTGTGCTTACTACGCGTATTATTGTATTTTAACCATCAGATATTCCAACAGTGTTAACGGTAACAATTACGCCGTTATTTATAAAACTAAAACTTTGTCGTTTTCTTCATCCGATAGTTATTCCGTTATGGGGCCCACAATTGACTGCGCCGTCGTACGGATATTTTCAACAAAAAGAATATTCCACGACTAAATGAATATTCCTCGACAAAAAAAATATTTTATAACCACTTGCTTATTTTGTAAAATTTGCACATTTCACCCATAACCAAAGTATTATATCAAATTAACACCTTATTAATTTAGAATAATGAATAGAAAAAATTTAATTTTATTTATAATAAGTTGGGGTCTTACACCATATGTCAAGCAAGGGTTCACAATATGTATGTGTGTGTATATAAGCATTATGTGAGTTTTTTTTTATGTGAATAGCATTGTTGATAATATTATAAGAAAGCACAAACTAGGCTTTACTAAAAAAAAATACTATTTTCCCTAAAAGAAGAATGTTAGGAATGAAATGAAAAAATCAATTTATTTAATGATTATTTTGAAAATTTTATTATTTTAAAAATTAATTAAACTTTTGTATATTCTTTTAAATTTCATTTTATTATACATATTTCAATTCATTACACACTTTCACATTGAAAAAATCATCTCAGAAATAATATTTATGTAGCTAAATATTTATTAGAATAAATTCAAAAGTAAGTATAATGGAAGACATCTTAATCCGATATTTTTGTATTCTCGAATCTCTCTTTTTAATTTCAATTTCTTATTCTTATTTTTTTCCTTTCCCACCCTTACTCCATTATTCATATACTATCTCACCAAATAATTAATTATTTTATTTTTAAAATTTTCACACACAAATAGTCCTATGGACTAAATTTCAAGTAACATTTCATTGGTTTATAAAAAATTTATTTATTATTTTTATTTCATAAAAGAATATTTTTAAGTACACTTGACACTTAATTTATATTCTACAAAAAGAGTTTGAGTTAATTTATTTTTTTAATTTTACAAATAATAATATAAATTTTATAAGTGAAATTTTTATTGTGATATGGATCGATGTAGACATATTTTTAAGGAAAAATAAAAAATTAAATATATATTTCTAAATTTAAATGAATAGTTAATATTATAATTTTTATAAGTTTTTTCTCTCACTTATGTGTCACACAGTCACACACTCTCGCTCTCTTTAAAACCTCTCGCAAGCAGACCCCTATCCCTTTCATGAGAAGTACAGATCATTAGGCAACGAGCGCCACCTCGACTTTCTCTCTCACCTAGGGTTTACGTGCTTCCATTTTTTTTTTCACTTCGAGTAGGATTTACTTCAATTTGGGAAAATTGCTATCACATATGAGAAATTGCTGGTCGGTTACTTATTAAAGTAGTTAATCTCTCAGGATTTTTATTGGGTCTAGGGTTTATGTGAACTTTCATGGCGTCCTCTTCTTTCTCGGTGAAGCTTTGCTTCAATTCCAACTGCAAACAAGTGTTGGAACAATCGAGGAAATGCTGGCGCCGCCGGACCGGCGAGTACGCTGACTTGTGCGATCGATGCGCGTAAGCATAACCGAATTTTGACTTTTCTCTCTTTTTTTTTCTTAACAATTGTTTGGACTGATTTCGGTTTTTTCATGTGTTTTCATCAAAATGCGGTTGGGTTTGAGTTTTGCAGCTAGGTGTATTCATTTAGTTGTGTTATTGTGTAGAATGTAATTAATTATAAAATGAATTCATTTAGGTAGTAATTTTATCCCATCTTAAACAGCGGTGTGGAAAAGAATGTGATATAATTGAGATCTGTTTTTAACTATTTGGATAGAAACATATTTGCAAGTTAAGAAAAATACATTCTTTTAAATAGTTAAATAGGAGTAAACTTTGCAGGAAATTCTTTTTAGGAGGGGAAAAAACAGATTAATATATTGCATACCTTAGTCTCATAAGTTCTATTACTAGGAATTTTCATTAATAACAGAAATTAATGTTTTGAAATATTTGTGGAGAAATTAATTGGAGTTTATTCAGCTTTAGTCATGGTATGAGAAATATTCTTATATTTTCCAGCTCTCATTTCCTTCCTTTTCCCTATGATATTATGAGTTCCAAAAAAGCCTTATATTTTCATAAGATGATATTCCCTCCATCCCAAATGTGTATCATTGATTTGCTTTGCATGCTAAGATTTTCCAACAAAACAGGGGATTTTTTTTTCCGAAATTAAAATTTAGGGCTAAAAATTGTGATCAGGAATAATTATCGGAAACAATCATGTTTTACTGTCCCTTAATATGCCTAAAAATGTCAAATGGAGCTCTTGACAATATCTGTATCAGTGTCTAGTTGCTGGATGTGGGTGTTATTTATGTCTTTGCTTTGCCGCTTGAGACACTCCTCTCTCCAGTTCCCCCCTTCACTGCAAACAGGAGAAGAAACTCAAAAACAGACGCTTAAAAACACATATATAGAACATAATATTTATAACATATTTCTTATTTTACTATTAAAAATTAAAAATCTATCCTGTTGAATACATATGCCAACCTGTATACAACATATTCAGTGATATCTTGAAATATCACTTTTATGTTTCTAATGTCTCAGCTTTTCTCTTTGATTCCTTAAATATGTTGACCCTCGTTCAATTTTACTTTAGTTCTGCCTATGATGAGGGAAAGTTCTGCGAGTCTTTCCACTTAAATGCTTCTGGTTGGAGGTGTTGCGAGTCCTGTGGGAAGGTCTAAAGATTTTCTTATTTTTATTTTCAGACTAGTTTTACTATAATTTTTTTCAGTAGTAGATACTAAATTGTGGTTGGATTTTGGGGGTTTCTGCCTCTTTTGATTTGTTTAATTGAAGAATTCATTGACCGAGTCTTCTAATGATAAAAATTTTGTTCTCAGCAAATACATTGTGGATGTTTTGTTTCATTTCATATGTTCGGACTATTGGATGCCGGAGGAATTGAGTGCATAACCTGTACAAGGAAAAGTTTCATTTTGGTATGGATCATCTTAAACTTGTTCTATATGATTTGTTTTGGGCCACTGTGGTTGTTCATTATGCCATAATTTGATTCTTTTCGCTTTGAATTCTACTTGTTGATGTAATTCCTTAACCAGGATTGACTTGGATCAAGAAATTCCTACTGTATTTTATGCTAATTGCAGACCCTTCAAGTAAAGTTGGGAACAACTAACTCCTGGACTGGTGAAGCAGTCTTTAGAGGCTAAAAAAAAGAGAGAGAAAGTAAACTTAAAGAAGAGAAATTCAAAAATTTACACTGCAGATAAACCTCACTTGGACCTTAAGATATTATTTACAAGTTAAATTTGATTGGCAGATTAGATCAAGGTGCTTTGGCTCAATTAATACCAGACCTTCCCTCATATGGGAGTGGTCTTTTCAAGCCTCAATAAAGGCATTATGTTGTGGCTGATATTAGTAGTTTCCTTGTAGGGTTTGAAGTTAGTTTCTCTACCCACTATAATAATTAATAGAAAATAATAAAGTTAGATTGTGTCTCGTCAATTATACATTAGTTTTTATGGTCTATTGTTCTTAGAGTCGAGGGTACAGTGGGAGTTTCTTAATTCTTAATCCGCTAGGCATAGGGTAGGTTCAAAATATAAAATATGTGAGATATGCAAAATAAGTGGAATACATAATAAACTTTTATAAATACGATTGTTCCTTAACTGAGTAAGTTTGCTATATTACTTCAGGGGATATTTTGTCCAAAAACAATTTTAGCTAGTTGGAGGTGTGGATAAGCATACATGGGAGTGGAATTTGAGGCCTGCAATAATTTTTATGTAATTAGTAACAAATGTAAAACAGAAGCAATAAACCCAGATTATAAAGAACAAAAGTCTTAAATTGACCCGTTTTCCACACCAGATACCAGTTCTATATTGATGTTCTTTGTTTCAGACACCAAATCCTGCATGGCCACCACCTCCGCCTGTCCTTCCTGGACTGCCTGATATAATTAAAGACATTTCAGTAAAAAATTGGAGTTCAATAGCTGCATCAGGACCTGCACCTGGGAGAATAGGGCGTCTAGTTCTTCCACAAAAAATGTGCTGAGGTGAATCTTGACTTCGTTCACTTAATCTTTCGCTTCAGCAGGACTTCAATTTTCTAGTTTTTCACTTAAAAAGTTGATCACAGTGTTATTTCAGATATATGGCATGCATATTTGTATAGGTTGTGCATTTTAAATTCAAAAGATACATTCTAGTTATTCTCCATGCCTAAACACTTCTATTTAGTTTGTAGATTTATGTCTACATGTATGCATACAACAAGTTTCTAGTGATGTAACGTCCTTTACTTTTATTTTCATTGATTCTTGTCCACTTAAAAGGTTGAATAAGACCGGAATGCTAGTGTTTGGACAACATGAACCATAATTAACTTGAACAATGGTGGTTTTCAAAATTAACTATAATAGTGATTGAACAAATGAAAGGGTACAAATTTTAATTCCATTTATCCAAATAATATCAAACAAATTGCAATTGTAATTTTTACAATGAAGGATTGTGTAACTCAAGTAAATTATAAGTGTTTGTAGCTTATGAAGCCAATAATTTTTTTTCCTATGACAATACTGAGTGACTTGAATCATATAACTTGATGGTTTTGAACCATTATATGGTTGTGATGACTTTATATACTAAACTTATAAAAGATAAACAAATAAATAATTAACTATTATATACTATGTAACAAGGGAATGGTCATGTAACATGGATATGACAAAAGATTGACATGGTGAATCCTAATAATTTAGGACCTCTACATGTCAAAAACATCCCAGTATATAAATATATCTTCTATATAAACTTGAAGTGTATTGAGAAGAATTTTAATCAACATGATATGATTATTCTGTAAATTCATAATATATGAAACTAACATTCAATATATAGCATGCTATGTGAATAGCAAACTTTAAATAATTAAAAATGAGATTTCAAGACTTTTATTTTGTCATTATGTAACTAATATTGTTATGTATGTTAGTGTACATGTAATTTTGAGCCCTTTCCACGCCTGTTACTTTAGTTTTTTTTTTGGATTTTCATTTCTATTGCATGCTAAAGTACAATCATATTTCGGACATTGCCAATACATGAGGGAAGCCTTCAAGTGTTGGACCCTTGCTTTAATTATGCCGTGTATAACTAAGTGTCGGACTCTGTCCCAGAACATACACGAGTCTTCGCATACAATGCTTTTCTGACACAGACATGTAAGCTTCATAAAACTTTCCTTGCTTCCTAGGTTTTGTATAATTTTAGGTTCAAATGAGATAGGATGACAAAATATCTGGTTTTTGTGGTCCTAATATAAATGTTATGTTCATATTTACATAGTCCTAATATATTTTATGTAGGCCTATTTTCCGCCAATCTCTAATCCAGAAGGAATATCTCTCATGGTACAAGATCTGAAAGGGAAGGAGTGGGTATTTCGGTTTCGAATTTGGCCCAACAATAACAGCAGAATGTACGTTTTAGTGGGGGTCACTCCTTGTATACAGTCTATGCAAATGCAAGCGGGTGACAGAGGTAAGAAATATATGCGATTTGATTGCAATGCTAGTCTTGTTCATTAGTTCTTTTCTTGTCAGTTTTATTTTTACCTATTTTTTTCAGGCAAAGTTGTTATTATATACAGTTGAATGGTTCCTCTTCCCTGAGTAGCTCAGGGGTTGCCCGAGGATTCACTCGGGAGGGACAACTACTTTGCTACTTTAATTTTTTATTTTCTTTTCAACCAAATCGATTGTAGTTGCTCTGTACCATCAACCTTTTTAAAAAAAAAATTGTAGTACTTATAGCTTGATTTGATGGCTGTCATGTTTCGCTATACAAATTTCCTTCCGTCTTTCAATTATGTCAGTGCCGTGCTTATTCAATCTCATAAGACACAGTTATCTTTTTCTGTTGTCTTCCAACTTTGCTTTCATGTGGTTTTACCACTACAAAGTGAGTCATCTGGTGTTTGATTTCAACTTTTTAATAAATTCTAACTGTGCTTTGAAGTGGGACTGATATATTCTTCTTTGTTCAGTGACATTTACTTTTACTCCATCAGAGCAGGTTTGTTTTAATACTTTCTTAGTTAAAATTAGTGCATTCGTGTGGATTAGAAGTTTTTATATGCTGCATTCATGTAACAGATTTTGTTTAGATATTCAGCAAGTTGAATCTAATGTCATATATCGCGCGGTGAAGTTTTGTATGTGTTGGTTGTTGATAGGACGACTATTTTTTCTCTTTAGAATCGATGGTCATACTGAACTTTTATAGTATATATTTTTTAAAACTTTTTAGGAAGTAAATAAGGGCATACCGAAGAATATGAGCTAGTTTCCTCCCTCCCTCCTTCAACTGCAGTGTCTAGGATCTTTAATCACCAACTTGATGCTGCGTATGGTCTCTTTCAATTCAAGGTACATAGATCTTCAATAATTTATGGTTGTGTTTGATATGTGTGCTTCTCCTAGTCGGACTTGAATACGATTAAATCTTCAAGCATATGTCATTGAAATTGTCCATAATTATATATATTTCAAAATTCAATGTTTTTATTCTATCTTTATATCTTATTAATCATCAAGTGTTCACAAGAATAGGTTGGTTAGGTGGTTGGTCTTTTGGTAAATGTAAATCCTTTATACATAGGATCTACATACTCAATTTTAATTTTGAGAGTTCCAATAATTTAAATCCCAATTAAGAAATTTTTTGCAACCCATCTTTCATTTCATTTGCTGGAAGCCTTTTTGCAATCTATCTTCAATTTATTCTTGTTTATATTCTTCATTCACAGTGCAAAGAATTAATTAATACAAGTAATGGAGGTTCTACGCATGGAGGAGCTATTATTAAGGCTACTAAAGCTGATGAAGTTGTTTCAGCTTATCGTCATTCAAAAGGTAATCAGGAGCATCTAGCCTTTCGGCAATCAACCAGGCAAACTCAGCTCATGTTCGAAGATTGATAAATCCAATTACATTGAAAGGGAAGCACTTGGAGCTAAACCTGTTTTACGTAGTAAGAGGAAGTACAGTACCTTAGCTTCAAAGAGTAAACGCCTACGAATTGAAAACGAAATGAAAGAGCTGAAGGTCACTTGGGAACAAGCTCAGGGATTGTTCTGCCCTCCTCCTAACGATGTCCCCAAGATTGTGATGATTGAAGGCTACGAAATTTAGGAATTTGAGGTACACAAAACTGTCTGTTCATGTTTACAATGTTTCTATGAGCCATTTGTATCTTTGGGTAACTGGTGTGGTCCTCTTGTGTTTCTCATCACCACTAAGAATGTAGCCTTTCATTTGATTCTGGTATTGATGATTGATAAAGTTTGTATTTTGATTAAAAAAAACTTTTAATCTATCTTAAGAAAATTTGCATCAGCCATCTCCATAGGGAGATTATATGTAGATAAACATTGTCACGTTGGAGGGGATTAGTTGAATTTGAGGTATTTATTTAAGCCAGGTTTAACAAGTATCTATTTTAAATTTGAACATTTATTATCTGGTACAAGCATATAAATAGTTAAACTATAAGCATATAAATTTGTTTAGAAACCTCTAGAATGCAACGATCTCATTTCATGATCATCTGAGAACGTTGCAATTATATGGTACTAATATGGAAACTAAAATGTCTTACAGATGATTATACTAATTTAGTGCATCAAGACACTAAAATATCTTCATCTCCCCTTTTTAGTAATTCATCGATAGTATTTTAGTTTTTAAGTTATGTAAGAATTTAGATTTTATTAGCATGATCTCATTATTATTTTAAAAATAGTGTTTAAAATTATGAGTTTATCACATATTATTAAAACACCACCATGTAGATAAATTAAAGCTTTTAGTAAATGAATACTTTTATTAATAAATAAATAAAATTGTTATAAAGTGTATGTTTTATCATCAAACATGATTGGTTTGTGTGCATACTACTTTCACTATAGAGATAGAATTAGGGTTTAGTCAAATACCTATCTTATTGAATAACTGTTATTCTTTGGTGAATCACTTCTAGATGCCAAACACTTGGGTGACTAACATTGATCAAAGGAAGGAATCAAATCAAGTGGATTCAAGATGAACGTGAAAATGATTTAGAGTTAAAGAGTTGAACTCGTACTTGAGGAAGCTAATTTCTACAAGGGTATGAATCTTATTCTTCTTCTATTTCGTTAATTAATAATTTCGCATAAAGTATGATCTGGGAAGTAAAGAATATTAAAAACTGTCAATTTATTGATCGACCTGGAAAGGCTTCGATAATCCTGAAAAATAAAAAAAATATTAGAAGAAAAACTAATTTGAATAAATAAAAATTAAGGAATATAAAATTAAGTCTAGTCCCCGACAATGACGCCAAAAACTTGATGTGTTAAAATTATGTACTGCAAGTGCACGATTGTTTAATTGAAGAATCAAGCATGAATTCGAACCCACATAGACTAGATTAATTTTAATATTTCCTTAATATCTATTTTAGGCGAATTAGAAATAAAGATTGAGAATTAGTTAACTAGAATATAAAAACTAATAATGAGAAAATAATCTAGGAATCCAAATTCATTAAATAATAAACATAATATATAATTCAATCTCTTCTATTTTTATAACTCAACTTTGATTTTGATCTCCCTTCCTTTTAATTTAATAATTTTACAATTAAGGTGGGCAAACATAGAATATGAAAATTTAAGGATTTACTATAACTCATCAAAACTTCTTTGAGCAAGCATGTATTATGAAAAACTCATATATTAACAATAATCTATCAAAACCTCTTAATTAATTTAATATCACATAAGAACTATAAAACGAAGGTATTTCAATAACGAAACATCAAGGCGAAATCAATTAAACATAAAGTATAAATAATATAAGAGATGAAAAATATTATCATGAATAATTATTTAATTTCATCTTCATCCTATATTAAAAAAATTAACTAGACATGGAAATAAATAAACTAACTAAAATAAAGAAAAGAAGATTAAAAATAAATAAGAAAACTCCTTTTAATTAACGACCATCCAACGAACGTACAATAAAGAAATAATTTAATTTACTCCTAACATAAACTAATACAATACCTAATACTTCTTCCTCTCTAAAACAAGAGACCTATTTATAGGGAAAATAACTTTGAACCCTAATTTAGATTCATTGAACTTGGACAGTTTTGTTCCCTTTCCATGTAGGTTTTAACTTCCTAGTGACAATCAACTTCTCACAGAGATCTAGATAGACTTTCCTTTTTCTTGTTGAATTTGACTTGCACACCAAGATTGTTCATCCACTTTCCTTCTCCTCGCAGGATTCTTTTTGAATATTTCTTACATGAATAAGAGCATTAAATATCGCTTGATCACCAATTATTGTTCAATTATATCAGTATGATGCCACAATGATAAATTGACGTATTTTGATATATTGCCGAGTTAAATATATCAATATTGGATCAAATGTATCAATATGATGCAACGACGATATATTGATATATTTGATATATTGCCGAGCCAAATATAACAATATTGGATCAAATGTATCAATATGATGCAACAACGATATATTGATGTAATTTGATATATGGATATATTGATATATTGTGAAATCAAATTTATTGATATTGTATCAAATGACAAATGTCTTGAATATATTAATACTAGTTGATAGCCCGTGCAATGCACGAGTTAGTTTGAATACTTGTTTGAAAGGATATGTTTTTGTTTGTTTGGGCTTTATTGTTAGAAATGCAAATGGAGTAAATCCTTGGAGCTGGTGCTGATCAAGTTATTGGGTGCTTCTATGTGGACTATTCAGAAGTTTTAGCCGTACAGTGTGCTATGATCTTAAATAAGGAACTTGGGTTTTTCAAAGTTATTGTTAAGAGCAGTTGTAACTGTAGGAAACGATTTCCAAATAAATTAATAATTTTTATTTTTAAAAATTATTAATTTAAGATTTTTCTCATAATTTAGCATAATCAAAAATAAATAAATAAATTATATTTCATAACTCGTGTTTGGTCTTGTGGTCTTCTTTTAGATTTGTTTCCTTAGAATTGAGTTCATCAGTAAAAATCAAAATAAATGAGTACCCAGATGAAAAAAATTGATATTTACGTACAAAATTGCAAATTATTACATAATGGGTTAAATATATAGGGGTATTTGGGCCTCCATGCCTAAATACAATATAATCTAGCTAAGCGACATGCTATTCCTTGAGGTAAATTACCACTTTCTATAAAACTCAAGTAAAAAACAGAGAAAGTAATGATATACTATAATACTAACATCTCAAACTTAAAACCTTCTCATTCTAGTGCTCATACACTAAGTAAAAATTTATACTCCTAAAAGCTGGCTTGAATATGATAGCCTCAACCCAATCACAATATTAATACCAAACTTTACAATTCAAATTACTTGAACCACAAAAATATATGATCAAGCAATAAATCACAAATATACAAAGAATCAAAAGAAAACCCATTACCCTAATCTTCAAAATTGAGGAAAATAAACAAATGAAAATACTTGAGAGCCTGCAAGCTCTTCAAACTGCTTGACCCAATCCTCAATCAGTGGGTCCTTACCAAACTCGGGTGTTAATCAGTCATGGACTCCAATCCTTTTACAGTCTCCTTAGTTTTCTCCCTGATCTTATCAAGAGTCTCAACAACTTGTTGGTGGGGCTCCTTAGAAACCTTTTGCTTGCCCTTTTTCTTACTTTTAAAATCAGGCAAACACATCCCCAGTACTTGTACTACCCCAACAATAGTCATAGAAGACCCGCTATCTGCCTTGTTTACCTCATTTTCTCCACCTCTGTAAAAAAAACAATGATATTCTCTTAACTGACTTACAAACAGTTGGTCAAGGAATTCAAAAAATGAATATTATCTTAACGAATGAGAGGTATGCCTCATAAATGGTGTGATGTTTTTCCAATTCAAAAAATGGATATTCTATCAACCGATTCAAGCACAAATTTGTGATTCATAGGAGCTTCGTCCCAAATCAATACTTATATATAAATACACGTAAATGAATAATCCATTAAAGGATATAGTCAACACCCAGGTAAATTGAAGTTGTAAAACAAAACCCATGATTTAAAAACAGAGTAAACACAAATAAACCCATAAGAAATTTTCACATTTTAGAAAAAAAGGCTATGCAAAAAAAAAAACAATAATCCGTCAATTTTATACCTTCCAATGCTTCTACTAACAACAGTACCAACACCCTCCTGAGGCCTGAGCCTTGGCTAAAACATTCTTGAAAACCATTCTGGGATTTTCAAAATTAAGGGTTTGATCTGATGTAGAAGACATAATGATTTTATTGACTGTAAAATGGAAAAGTTCTTTTATTGCTTGGGTTTCTTATGGCTGTTGGATATGAACTGAACATAAGTCTATGAACTATAGCTCTATGATTTAACTGAACTCCAAATTGTCTAGAACACTACAATCAAACATCCCAATTTCATCTCCACCTCAAATTTCTAAAATCCCCAATAAACCCGTAAGAAATTTTCACATTTAAGAGAAAAAAAGTGATGAAAAAAAATAATAATTTGTCAATTTTATACCTTCCAATGCTTCTCCTAACAACAGCACCAGCACCCTCACCCTGAGCGTCGGGTAAAACCTTCTTGAGAACCATTGTGGGATTTTCAAAATTAGGGGTTTGATCTGATGTAGAAGACATGATGATTTTATTGACTGTAAATGGAACAGTTCATGTAAAAATTAAGAAAATAGCTTGAGTACACTTAAAAATTAAAATCACCATGTTTGTAATATGTATGATCTCTTGCAGATCTGTACCTCGACTTCTGACTTCAGTTAACAGTTGAGTCGACCTCTCCAAGAACTCCCAAATCATAAATAATACACCAAATAAGATTTTACTTTCTCTATTATGTTCAGGGATATTACCTTGGCTTTTCCAAGTTTTGCTACACTTGGAAATTCATTTTCTTGTGCTTCGCTGCTGTAGTTTGTTCCTCCGAGCAGCCACCGCTTTGTCCTTTTGGTAGTTCTGCTGGAGATGGTACCTTAACGTCGTCGTCATCAGCAACAAAAATCGATTGATCCCCAAACTCCATAGTTTGCAATCTCTCGATTTGCTCCACCTAAAATGCCCAAAATCGACTTCGTATTCGTTTGTCCTACAAAAGAAGTTTAGGATAAATCAAATACAAAGAAGAAGAGATTTGGGATGCGAGTGGATGACAGGAAGAGCAATTGAAATTAATTAAGAATGAGATAAAAAAAGATGGTTTTGGATGAGGATGAGGAGGAAGAGGAGAAGAAGAAGAAAAGAAGAGACGATCGTTTAATTGAGATTGGACCAAACTCATAAATAAAGCGGAAGAGGAAGAGCAACGAACGGTTGATCTGATCAAATTGAGCGAGTTAACTCCTAATTGATTTTAAATTGAGTGAGTTGACTCACCCAATTATACAATTTAAAGGATCGGTTGTGATGTCTTTATATATAAGGTATTGATTGGTTCAAATGTATCAATATGATGCCATAAATTGGCATAGTTTGATATATTGCCAACCAAATATATATCAATATTGGAGTAAATGTATAAATATGATGCAACAATGATATATTGGCAAGCTAAATATATCAATATTAGATCAAATGTATCAATATGATGCAACAATGATATATTTTGATATATTGCTGAATTAAATATATCAATCTAGCTATTTTTTTTTAAATTTGCTAGATTGGTAATGTGCCAGAGAATATGGCTATTTAGTATCGTCGGGGAATTGTGCTAGTGAATTTATTCATATTAGATGAAAAACAAATAAATATCTGAAGGGCCAATTTTTTTTCGAGATCACCTGAATAATTATTTTAAAATTATTTAATGGCTCAAATCGTTTGTTAGGCACCAGAAAGTGCGTCCCACAATTTCGCATTTTGCAAAGCACATGATATTTGATGCAAGATAGATATATTTGATGCAACAATGACATATTAATATATTTTGATATATTGTGAAATCAAATATATCAATATTGTATCAAATGACAACTGTTTTGAATATATCAATTATTGTTCAATTCTATCAGTGAACTGAAAATAAGCACTAGTCATTACCATCATCCATTTTTACTTTTTTGATTAATTATATTGGCTAGGACTATATCTTACCTGTGGTTGGCGATTCCGTTTTCCCACATTCACCTCCTCCTCTGGTGCTTTCATGTTATTTTTCCCCTTTCTTTCTTTGTTTCTTCTTCCTCTTTCGTCTTTTTTTCTTCTTCTTTACACTTCTTCTCTTTCTCCTCTGGGGCTTCCTTCATTTTGTGGTCTGTCAGAGGACAATCCAACACTAGAAATCTGACGTCATCAAAATAACGATCATATTTCGTAAATCCACAAAGTTGACGTTAGAAAAGTGACCAAGTGTTGTTCAGAAGCCACCCACCACCACACCTGTTTTGAATGTGGGTGATGGAGCTTTGAAAGTGTGCGCATCACTGTTTCTTGTTTGTTTCCCATCCTAATGATAGTTATGTGTACACATCTTGACATTTAAGTTTTTTTTCCTCTCAAGGGATGCAAGATGCTAACCTGGACAGATATTTTGCTAGCAATCTCCGATTTTCATCTTCTTTCACCCTTTTACCAAATTGATGTTGTCGTACGTATGTTTCGACATCCTCACAAGCAGCTAATTCTGACAGATAATCCCAAAGACCACCACCAGACTTTGTTGGTGGAAAATTCATTGGCCATCATGCAACAAACGTCATGCAAATTTACCTTATACCAATTCACGATTTTTTTCATTTGACATTAATTCAGCCGAGTTTAGAATGAAAACATCAACAATCTAATTTAACATCTGCAATCTAGGTGACTAGCTGAGAAGTGGAAACTACTAAGTTGAGTGGCCTATTTAGATAGTAATCCGAATTTTACTCAAATGAAGGCGGAAAGATCGCAGTGCAGTCCTGAACAATTGGAAAAAGACAAAGAAAACTTGAATATTATGGCATAATCGCAAATCCAAAAAATCTAAAATTGTCATGAATGTGCTGTCTTAAATGTAACCCTAACACAACATAGGCACACGCACATATCATTTTCAATAGTGGGTAAAATCTAACA
This sequence comes from Panax ginseng, assembly GCA_020205605.1. Lineage (NCBI taxonomy): Eukaryota > Viridiplantae > Streptophyta > Magnoliopsida > Apiales > Araliaceae > Panax > Panax ginseng. Next base: position 13,202,088 of record CM035128.1, on the reverse strand, counting down.
TTAATTTTCAAACATTTAGGGGCACGGACACATGTTGGATACGTATTTGTCTGAGGGTCACATGGTAAACTTACGTCATTGAGATAGGCCTTGTATGTATCGTCATCCAACAACAATGTGTTCGATTTGTTATACTTTCTTTCTTCATGGAAGCGAAGGATCTTCTTGGTCCCATATCTTTTTGAGCTCCTTTAAAAACAGGGGCTTCCCGCTTCTATCAACTGCTGTGACACTTGAATTAGTACATTTACTTTGATCATGCAATAAATCATTTCCGTAACCAAATTCTTATCCAGCAAAATTTGTGGTATAGTGAATAATGTGATTGGAAAGTCTTACCCAACAAAAAAGTAATTCTTTTCGTGAATTTCTTATCACTTTCTCAAGAACAAGGTTCAGATTCTCCTTGCCAAAAAAAAATCGACGACAACATATCAAAGAACATTTATTTGAATGAATAACAAAGACAAGGAAAAGATAACGTTTGTCATGTAGAGGTAGAAGAGTACATTTTTCTCGACCAAACGGCTGCTTGAAAATTATCAAAGCAAAATTGTAGAAACTTATCGCAGAAGGGTCTCTGAGTAACTAATAAAAAAATGATCGTCCAGTTAGAACAGAGATGTTGGAGAACATACAAGCCCATTTTAACATCATCTTAGAATCATTTTCGAGTCTCACCTTCAAGTTTGGTTGGGCCATGGCCGCCTCTGCGTCGTTCAATGCGAGCAAAGTAGTCTATTTACATCAAGTACAAGGAGTTTTTTACTTGAAATTGTTGTAGGATTTGTGAAAGATTGAAAAAAACAATCACTTGCGGAATTCTCCACATACAACTGTGGGGAAATTTACACGTCTTTTCAACTGAATCCGGATCCAAAATCTTCACACTGGACTCCGGCTCCACATGAAGTGTTGATTTCAATCTGTCGCATTCAGTCGCCTTTCTCTTGTATTGTATTAGCAACTTATTGTAATCACAACATTTCCTCTCTCATAAAAGCTGGTAGTTTGTGCCACGAAAAGGAGGCAGAAGATTTTCCAACTGGAGCTCTACAGAAATTCTTATGCGCATGTTATTTGCTTACTCCTGCACATTAAAGGATAATGCAAAAATTAGGAAAGAATAATTCCTTGCAATGGATAATGCAAAAATTAGGAAAGAATAATTCCTTGCAATGAGTGAGGGATCTTAAACAAATTTGAGGAATGCTACAAGGGAATTTTTGGGAGAGGGCCTCGCGGCGGCGCTCGGGGGTGGGGGAATTAACAATATGTGGGATATTTGTACCTTTGTAAATCTTGGAATATCATGACCGACAGCTAGAGACGCCATAAAACTTATCATATAAATACCACAATTATACTTGCATGCGACAATACCATTGGATAACATGAAGCTTAACAGTAATGAATAGCGTTGTCACTTACCCATCATTTTGTTTTGGAGAATCCAATGGACAAGTCATTTTCAATTTGTTCCGACACAAGCTTGCAGCCTGGTCATATGGTAATTACAAAATTAGTTGTCATACCTTATGGTAAGGGATTCTACCAAATTTACATAAGAGAATGCATCACTTGGCCTGGTTAAATGGTAATTGGAACATTAGATGCTATATCTTTTGGCAAGTGAATATATAGATGCCTCACTCTCTTGATTGCATAATTAATGAGCTGAAGTTATATTTGTGTAATAACGATACTTACAAGTGTTTGAGCACATGGTGTATTTTCATCTGGATATAATGAATCTAACCAAAAAAGTTCCACTTTTCTACTGTCAACAACCAGCAACATCTAATGTTTGTCATGGAGGACCAGAAAGAATATCTGTAACATGAAACACCGTTCAATTATTCCGTTCAACCTAACATCTCATAATCACATCCGTGTGTTAATAATTGTTCTTATACCTTACGCGTCTTTGGAGATATATTATTGGCACCAACCTTCTTTTTGCCAGTTAATATATTTTCCTGAACAGTAAGAAACAATTAGATTGATTGGTTCAATTCGATAGAAAACTAAAAAATAAATAGGATACTAAGGATGAAAGTTTCATGAACAAACTCCAAAGGGTTGAAACTTATTTAAAGAAAATGAACTTACAACTGTGAAAGGACTGTAGAAGTGTTATTGTTGCATGACCGGCTGTAAGATGGTTATGTAATTATCAACCAGTTACAGATTTTGCGATTAATTTTGATTGTAAGTACGGACATTTAACCATTTGAATTTGTTTACAAAAAGTGTGGATGAGTTTTGAGTGCCTTACAGAATTTGAAATTTTTGTCATTCAACTCCTCCCATTCATTTCTTCTACTCCAGAGAAGAATCACTACCATTAATGAGTAGAGATCCAAAATTCTAGGTGCATTTAGCACAACTTCATATATCAACTGTTATCTAACAACATTAAGTTGCCCTACTAAAAACAAAAATTTCTCTATGAAATCAGCTTGTGAGACCCATTGGAGGTGGTATTACTTGGTATACATCATGTTTAACTGCTATACATCATGTTATACAAGTATTACTGACCCGAGACAATTGTTACAAGTATTAATGACCCGAGACAATTCGTTGAAGCTTAACTGCTATACATCATGTTTCTTATCTGAATAAATATCAATTAGAGGCTTATTCACCAATTCAATATCCTTTCTCATGTAGGATTGGTTGTTGATTCTATGTGGTAACTGATGAGGAAAAGAAGGAATTGCAAAATGGGTAAATACTAGTCTTTCTCCTTCCCCTTCGAATCAAAGGTTACTATAACACATTTAATATATGAAATTGTCAATTTGCAGCCATTTTGATTATGGATTCAACTAGTGCAGTTTAATAATTTTTCTTTTGTTAAATATTTCTTAGAGAAAGAACAAAACAAACCAAAGCCTTTAACAACCTAGAACTCCACGAAATAATAGGTCTTTGCAGGTAACAGTATGATCTCTTAGTCTGAATTCATAGAATTTTAGCCAACTCGGGTGACATCTTAAGTTGTGCTAAATGCACCTAGAATTTTGGATCTCTACTCATTAATGGTAGTGATTCTTCTCTGCAGTGGAAAAAATGAATGGGAGGAGTTGAATGACGACAAGGAAATTTCAAATTCTGTAAGGGACTCAAAACTCATCCACATTTTTTGTAAACTAATTCAAATGGTTAAATTTTCGTACTTACAATCAAAATTAATCGCAAAATCTGTAGCTGGTTGATGATTACATAACCATCTTGCAGTCGGTCATGCAACAATGTCACTTCTACAGTCCTTTCACAGTTGTAAGTTTATTTTCTTTAATTAAGTTTCAACCCTTTGGAGTTTGTCCCTGGAACTTTCATCTCCAGTATTCTATTTCTTTTTTAGTTTTCTATCGAGTTGAGAGTGAGGCATCTATATATTCACTTGCTAAAAGATATAGCATCTAATGTTCCAATTAACATTTAACCAGGCCAAGTGGGTACATCAAAACATCAAGCTAGAGAAAATCGAGGACGAAGATAGGGATATGACCCTTGTATGATGCATTCTCTTACTTATCTAAATTTTGTTGACTCCCTTACCATAAGATATGACAACTAATTTTTCAAATACCATATGACCAGGCTATAAGCTTGTGTCAGAACAAATTGAAAATGACTTGTCCGTTGGATTCTCCAAAATGATGGGTAAGTGACAACGCTCTTCGTTACTTTTTTGGTTGTTAATCTTCATGTTATCCAATGGTATTGTCGCATGCAGGTATAATTGTAGTATCTATATGATAGTTTTTATGGTGTCTCTAGCTGTCGGTCATGATAATTCAAGATTTACAAATGTACAAATATCCCACACATTGTTAATTCCCCCACCCCCGGGCGACGCAACGGGTCCCTCTCCCAAAAATTCCCTTGTAGCATTCTTCAAATTTGTTTAAGATCCCTCACTCATTGCAAGTGATTACTCTTTTCTAAATTTTGCATTATCTTTTAATGTGCAGGAGCAAGCAAATAACATGCATATGAGGATTTTTGTAGAGAAAATCTTCTGCCTCCTTTTCGTGGCACAAACTACCAGCTTTTATGGGAGAGGAAACGTTGTGATTACAATAAGTTGTTGATACAGTACAAGAGAAAGGCGACTGAATACGACATGTTGAAGTCAGCACTTCATGTGGTTCCAGAGTCCAGTGTGTTTTGGATCTGAATTCAGTTGAAAAGATGTGTAAATTTTCCCCACAGTTGTATGTGGAGAATTTCGCAAGTTATTGTTTTCTTCAATCTTCCAAAAATTCTCCAACAATTTCAGGTAAGGAACTCCTTGTACTTGATGTAAATGGACTCCTTGGTCGTTACTTTTTTGTTGGGTAAGACTTTCCAATAACATTATTCACACTATACCACAGATTTTGCTGTCTAAGAATTTTGTTTCGGAAATGGTTTATTGCTTGATCAAAGTAAATGTACCAATTCAGGTGTCACAACAATTGATGGAAGCGGGAAGTCCCTGTTTTTAAAGGAGCTCAAAAAGATATTCCTTCACTTACATAGAGAAAGGGAGTGTATAACAAATCGAACACGTTGTTGGATGACGATCCATACAAGGCCTATCTCAATCCCGTAAGTTTAACATGTGCCCCTCAAACAAATTCGTATCCAGCATGTGTCCGTGCCCCCTAAATGTTTGAAAAATGATGCTAGATTTTTCCCTCTATTGAAAATAATGTGTGCGTGTGCCTATATGTTGTGTGTTAGGGTTACATTCAAGACATCACATTCATGACAATTTTAGATTTTTTGGATCTGCGATTCTGTCATAATATTCTAGTTTTCTTTGTCTTTTTCCAATTGTTCAGGACTGCACTGCAATCTTTCCGCCATCATTTGAGTCAAATCAGGATGACTATCTAAGTAAGCCACTCTACTTAGTACTTTCCTCTTTTCAGCTAGTCACCTACAGTGCAGATGTTAAATTAGATTGTTGATGTTTTCATTCTAAACTCAGCTGAATTAATGTCAAATGAAAAAATTCGTTAATTGATATGAGGTAAATTTGCATGCCGTTTTTTGCATGATGGCCAATGAATTTTTCAGCAACAGAGCCTGGTGGTGGTCTTTGGGATTATCTGTCAGAATTAGTTGCTTGTGAAGATGTTGAAACATACGTACGACAACATCAATTTGGTAAAAGGGCTGAAGAAGATGAAAATCGAAGATTGCTAGCAAAATATCTTTGTTCAAGTTAGCATCTTGCATCCCTTGAGAGGAAAAAAAACTTGTATGTCAAGACGTGTACACATAACTATCATTAGGATGGGAAACAAATAAGAAACAATGAGGCGCAGAAGCTTCATCACCCACATTCAAAATAGGGGTGGTGGCGTGTGGCTTCTGAACAACTCTCGGTCATTAGTGGATTTACGAAATATGATTGTTATTTTGATGATGTCTGATTTCTGATGTTGGATTGTCCTCTGGCAGACCACAAAATAATGGAAATCCCCAGAGGATAAGGAGAAGAAGTGTAAAGAAGAAGAAAAGAAGGAAGAGGAAGAAAAAAAGACGAAAAAGGAAGAAGAAACAAAGAAGGAAAGAAAGAGGAAAAATAACATGAAAGCACCAGAGGAGTAGGTGAATGTGGGAAAACGGAATCGCCAGCCACATGTAAGATATAGTCCCAGCCAATGTAATTAATCAAAAAAGCAAAAATGGATGATGATAATGACTAGTGCTTATTTTCAGTTCACTGATAGAATTGAACAATAATTGATATATTCAAGACATTTGTCATTTGATGCAATATTGATATATTTAATTTCACAATATATCAATATGTCCTTGTTGCGTCAAATATATCTATCTTGCATCAAATATCCTTTGCTTTGCAAAATGCGAAATTGTGGGACGCACTTGTCTAATTGCCATCATAAGAATCATTTTGGTGTAAATAGTGAATTTTTTTATCTTGAAATTGCTAGTGTTGTGAAGCTTTCATCCAGTAGTTTTTGTGAATTGCGCGATTGTATGTATAAGGTTGAGGGTTCCTTGAGGTGATTTGCCGAAATTGAAGGTTGGTGAAGTTTTCTGGGTTGAAGGTTTTATTCTTGAATACTGATGTATTTTCAGGCTCTTCAACGAATATTTCATCTGAGGACATATAATGGCCATATTTATTTTTTACCTGCACCTGGATTTGAAACTTCCAGTGATGAACTAAGTGGACAAAACGGTGAATCTATTCGAGAACATGGTATCTGTAATACAATTCAAGAGGTTCCTATTAAGAATCAGCAGCATGGCTATCGCCATACTAATGTTGACTTGGAGAATTTAAACAGGAGGAAGATAGAAGGTCCTTTTGTTTCAGTCTGGCTTCACAATGTTCCTTGGGGGTAGCGAAGACACCATGGCAGCTTCTGATGCCAAGTTTGTTTATTGATTCCTTCGTTTTTTCAAATGATTAGTTGTACTTATTAGTTCCTACAATTCTTTTTGTTCTCTGTTGATTTCTTATGTGAACCATATATATGATTATACACAGCATATATACTACTCCCTCCGACATTCATTATTTCTTTCTAGTTCTCACATGAATTAATTCTCTACATCATTTTTATTGGCATTCCAATAAGTATATTTTTCTCTCCAAACCCATCCACTAATTACCTGCATGCATGCGTCTACCTTTGTTGGTATTAATTTCTAGCTACTTTATTTTTACTACCACATTAAATAGAAGAGATGTTATACTGACTGATAATATGAGAGAGAAACAATACATCACTTCCCAATGTAAACCTTTTATCATTTCTTAAGTTTCTAACAAAAGTTGACTAAAAAGATTATGAGGGTATAAGTGGAAAAATAAGATAAAAATAGTTACTAATATAGAAATAGTTAGGACGGAGGGAGTATTTAATAACACACTAACATCCTAAGCTTACTAGCTAGACAATTTTTAGCTGTAATTTACTTCTCTGGTTTGGATTTGTGCTTTTTCCCCCTTCTTCGATCTTTATTGTTTTCCAACATGAACTCTTGTTTTCTCCACGGAAAGTTGACTTGTTTGTCTGTTCCATTCTTTTACATCTTTCTGATGAAATGCCACAACACCTTTTATTCTTGTGCATGTGTGTGGGGGAGGAGCGGGTTTATAATATGCATTTTGTTTCTTGTTTTAGATTTACTTTTAACCCCACTGAGTTAAGTTGAGATTTCCGGAGTTGCATTTTTAGCCTGTTTAACTGACATAATTTGGTAGCTCTAAACCTATTAATACTGTTAAATAGAGGTTTTTGTCTTCCTGAAACAACCCTTAGATTTTGGCTCATTCTAGTACTGATGTTCAAAGGTGACTTCTTTGTTTATGCATATTGGAGTAGTATTTTTCTAGGGCAACACACAATGACTTTCAATATAATTTTCCAGCTCTAGGCTGTACAGATTGTACTCTATGTATTAAACATTGTACACTGTTGAATGCTTAATTCAGCAACAATTTCCCTAACAATTATTTCCCAAATAGCCAAATATAATCTTTAAAGTTAATTTAGGACGGAGCTGAGTATTTTATTTTTGTTGTATATGAATTGGACCTGACAATTTAGGTCTAGGCCCGCGGGCCAACCCGGTCTGTCTGTAGAAACATGGGCCGTAATATTTCAGCCCGTTCAATAAGAAAAATTTAACTTAATCATTCAGTTCAAAAATTTGATCAATTTAATCATTCAGATACTTTTTATTCAAAACAAAAATACTAAATGACTGACTATTTCATCCATTCAACTCTAAACAAACACATTCTTAATTATTGTAAGGAGGGACGCCCCCACCTGGCCCAAATTTCAGCTCAAAAGAGGCTATGGCTAGGCTACTCTGCTAGGCTCATAGCAAGTAGCTGTGAAACTTAACTGATTGAGAAATGCTTTACAAATCAAAAGAAATTTGTCAATTTTTTTTTCCGGATCCGGTTAAGATGAAGTTTATTTGTTGATAAATTAGTTAATTAACAAATATTGACACATATAAAATTTCATCTGCGTATCAGTATTCTATTGGTCAATTAACCAACTTACTCAAAAATAAACTTCATTTTTTTTCCCATTCACATCAGACTTCCATACTTAAAAATCGAACCCTTATCTCATAAAAATTACTATCAAGACAAGAGCTAATGACTAAATTTGAAATTGAACACTTTTTCCTGTCCATAAAAAAGGAAAAAATGAACAAATTAATATAGTTTGGCCGCTTTATTGCATGATTAATCAAAAGGTGATGTGATCAAGTATTATGGTGACATGCTATTTGTAAATTACACTAATCGAATTTCATCCCTTTCTAGGGCTGGATGTGAATTTCTGAACAGCTTTTTGAAGTTAAGTTGTAAGGAGCTTCCCCTTTTTAAATTGTCACATTTACTTCCCTTTCTAAGGCTGCATATGGATTTCTGATTAGCTTTTTGAAGTTGTGATTGGCCTACTTTATTCTGCATGGGTATGGAATGGAATGTTTGTTTGTTTCTTCACTAAATGCCATTCCATTAGGTGTTTTCATCATTTTTTTTTACTTCGAATGACGGGAGTTTTCAATATGAAAATTGATATTTTTATATGTTAAAATAGTATTTTTATACGAGTCTCTCTCACATAGAAATGAGATCCACTCATTATTCATTTAAAAAATATCAAATTTTATATAAAAATATCAATTTCTTTTCGATATAATATATATCCGGATAGGACCCCAATTAGTCCGACTAATTAGTTTCAAGATACTCAATTTTAAATTTTTAAATAGAAGTCGAACTCAAGAGCTTTAGAGCCAATTTTTTCTTTTGCGTGGGTCTGGGTGACAAGATTATGCATAGCTTCTGGACTACGTCATACATACTTTGTACATGCATGTAAGTTGCAACTCCTTCTATTATTTGACGAATAAAAATTAAAATAATCAATCACTTCATGAAATGAAAGAGTTTTTTCTTTTAGTTTGGTCAATATTGGTGTGAGAGGTTATATAGAGCAAATAAAATAATAATTAAAAACTACTACCTCAGTCATATATTTTCTTAAAAAAATTTAATGTTTTGTGGTAGTGTTTAAGACGTGGCAAAAATGTATCCAAATATTTTATATTTATGTAAAATATATATTTTAATATATTCAAATATTATATTTTGTTCAAAATATTTTTGGTTGTTCGTGTTGAAAAATTATGAAAATTTGTTTATTTTTGTATATATTTTAAAATTTTTATATGTTCTTTAGTTTCGAGTTTCAATTTGAGACTGTAACAAGTATTACCTCGATTTTAATGTTTTATAATTTAGTTCATTTATAGATGAGAATTATTTCTTATTCTTTTTTCAAAAATGTTATATTCTTCTTAAAACATCTTAATTCTATTACTATAATTATTTGAAAATAGAAAATAATTTGGCCTAGCTTCCCTTCAATCTTAAACTTTGTAATTGATGTATACAATAATACGGATCCAGTTATCATGTAGTTTATTTCTTGGTAAATGGGTCAATCGATTAATCTGAGATTGACACGCATAGAGAGATATTTTTTGTGCTGGCGTTGTCGACACTATATATTGTTCAATTAATCAATATTAATTTCATGCTAACCACTCCACAATAATACGAGGTGTGAACTTCATGGATCCGGTTACCATGAAGTTAATTTCATGGTAGGTTGGTTAATTGATCAATACAGTACTTACACGCAGAAAGAGAGATCAATTCCCGTCTATGTGTCGACACTATATTAATCAATTGATCAAAATTATTTTCATACTAACTATTCCGGATCTTCATATAAACTACTAAACCCTTAAGAAGGATGTTACAATAATGCAGTTTATAGCTTCTGTCAGTATTGACGTAGCTTAGAATAGACCAAATCTTTTGAATGCTGATAATATTAAAATAATGCTACTATCACATAATGGTGGTTCACATAATGCTCGCATACATATACATGCATATTTGTGAGCCCAAATATCAGGCGGGAGCCCACAGTATGCATGTGTGTATGTGAGTATTATGTGAAATTTTTTTTATGTAATAGTAACATTGTTGATAATATTATAAGAAATCACAAACTAGGCTTTACTAAAAAAAATACCATTTTCCTAAAAAATGAAGAATGAAATGAAAAATTAATTTATTTAAAAAATATTTTGAAAATTTTATTATATTCTTTTAAATTAAATTTTAGTATATTATTTCAATTCATCACACATTTTTTTACAAAACTCATCTCACAGATATAATATTTGTGTCGCTAAATATGTATTAAAATAAATTCAAAAGTAAGTATAATGGAAGACACTTAATCCGTTATTTTTGTATTCTTAATTTTCAATATCTCTTTTTAATTTCAATTTTTTATTCTTATTTTTTTTCTTTTCCACCCTTACTCTCCATTATTCTTATATTATCTCACCAAATAATTAATTATTTTATTTTTAAAATTTGCACACACAAATAGTCCTATGGACTACATTTCAAGTAACATTTCATTGGTTTATAAAAAGTTTTATTTATTATTTTTATTTCATAAAAAATATTTTTAAGTACACTTGACTTAATTTATATTCTACAAAAGAAAAAGAGTTTGAGTTAATTTATTTTTTAATTTTACAAATAATAATATAAATTTTATAAGTTAAATTTTTATTGTGATATGGATCGATGTACATATTTTTAAGGAAAAATATATATATAAAAAATTAAATATATTTATAAATTAGATTTTTCTTTAACGAAACAGAATTAAAGCACACGAAATTAATATTTTAAAATGAATAGTTAATATTATAATTTTTATAAGTTTTTTCTCTCACTTCCGTGTCACACTCTCTCTCTCTAAAACCTCTCGTTAGCAGACCCCTATCCCTTTCATGAGAAGTACAGATCATTAGGCAACGAGCGCCACCTCGACTTTCTCTCTCGCCTAGGGTTTACGTGCTTCCATTTTTTTTCACTTCGAATAGGATTCACTTCAATTTGGGAAAATTGCTATCACATATGAAAAATTGCTGGTCGGTTACTTATTAAAGTAGTTAATCTCTCTAGATTTTTTTTGGGTCTAGGGTTTATGTGAACTTCCATGGCGTCCTCTTCTTTCTCGGAGAAGCTTTGCTTCAATTCCAACTGCAAACAAGTGTTGGAACAATCGAGGAAAGGCTGGCGCCGCCGGACCGGCGAGTACGCTGACTTGTGCGATCGATGCGCGTAAGCATAACCGAATTTTGACTTTTCTCTGTTTTTTTTTCTTAACAAGTGTTTGGACTGATTTCAGTTTTTTCATCTGTTCTTAGTTTGAGTTTTATTTGGATTTGAATTTGTGTTTTCTCTTGATTACTTGGAAAGACTTTTATTTTTCTGCTTACTATTGCTCAAAATGCGGTTGGGTTTCAGTTTTGCAGCTAGGCGTATTCATTTAGTTGTGTTATTGTGTAGAATGTAATTAATTATAAAATGAATTCATTTAGGTAGTAATTTTATCTCACCTTAAACTGCTGTATGGAAAAGAATGTGATATAATTTTGCTCTGTTTTTAACTATTTGGATAGAAACATATTTGCAAGTTAAGAAAAATACATTCTTTTTAATAGTTAAATTGGAGAAAACTTTGCAGGAAATTCTTTTTAGGAGGGGAAAAAACAGATTAATATATTGCATACCTTAGTCTCATAAGTTCTAATACTAGGAATTTTCATTAATAACATAAATTAATGTTTTGAAATATTTGTGGAGAAATTAATTGGAGTTTATTCAGCTTTAGTCATGTTTTTAATTTTCCTTAATAGAAATACCTTCTTGCTGAAAAAGCCCAACTATATATGCTACTGCAAAATTCTATCACCAAGCATAAATGTATGAGAAATATTCCTTGCAGCTGTGATATCATGTCATCGTGTATCCTACACTCGCATAATGGAGGAGAGAGAAGTTTGTCATAAGTTTCTATCTCCTATCATGTCTGGTCAAGTGGCTCTATATTTTCTCATAAATTTATATCACTTAAAAGACTTTATGTAATCACTGTTAGAATTATTCTTATATTTTCCACCTCTCATTTCCTTCCTTTTCCCTATGATATTATGAGTTCCAAAAAAGCCTTATATTTTCATAAGATGATACTCCCTCCATCCCAAATGTGTATCATTGATTTGTTTTGCATGCTAAGATTTTCCAACAAAACGGGATATTTTTTTCCGAAATTAAAATTTAGGGCTAAAAATTGTGATCAGGAATAATTATTGGAAACAATCATGTTTTACTGTGCCTTAATATGCCTAAAAATGTCAAATGGAGCTCTTGACAATATCTGTATCAGTGTCTAGTTGTTGGATGTGGGTGTTATTTATGTCTTGGCTTTGCCGCTTGACACACTCCTCTTTCCAGTTCCCCCCTTCACTGCAAACAGGAGAAGAAACTCAAAAACAGACGCTTAAAAACACATATATAGAACATAATATTTATAATATATTTCTTATTTTACTATTAAAAATTAAAAATCTATCCTGTTGAATACATATGCCAACCTGTATACAACATATTCAGTGATATCTTGAAATATCACTTTTATGTTTCTAATGTCTCAGCTTTTCTCTTTGATTCCTTAAAGATGTTGACCCGCGTTCTATTTTACTTTAGTTCTGCCTATGAGGAGGGAAAGTTCTGCGAGTCTTTCCACTTAAATGCTTCTGGTTGGAGGTGTTGCGAGTCCTGTGGGAAGGTCTGAAGATTTTCTTATTTTTATTTTCAGACTAGTTTTGCTATAATTTTTTTTTCAGTAGTAGATACTAAATTGTGGTTGGATTTTGGGGGTTTCTGCCTCTTTTGATTTGTTTAATTGTAGAATTCATTGGCCAAGTCTTCTAATGATAAAAATTTTGTTCTCAGCAAATACATTGTGGATGTATTGTTTCATTTCATATGTTCGTACTATTGGATGCCGGAGGAATTGAGTGCATAACCTGTACAAGGAAAAGTTTCATTTTGGTATGGATCATCTTAAACTTGTTCTATATGATTCGTTTTGGGCCAGTGGTTGTTCATTATGCCATAATTTGATTCTTTTTGCTTTGAATTCTACTTGTTGATGTAATTCTTTAATGAGGATTGACTTGGATCAAGAAATTCCTACTGTATTTTATGCTAATTGCAGACCCTTCAAGTAAAGTTGGGAACAACTAACTCCTGGACTGGTGAAGCAGTCTTTAGAGGTTAAAAGAGAGAGAGAGAGAGAGAAAGTAAACTTAAAGAAGAGAAATTCAAAAATTTACACTGCAGATAAACCTCACTTGGACCTTAAGATATTATTTACAAATTAACTTTGATTGGCAGATTAGATCAAGGTGCTTTGGCTCAATTAATACCAGACCTTCCCTCATATGGGAGTGGTCTTTTCAAGCCTCAATAAAGGCATTATGTTGTGGCTGATATTAGTAGTTTCCTTGTAGGGTTTTAAGTTAGTTTCTCTACCCACTATAATTATTAATAGAAAATAGTAAAGTTAGATTGTGTCTCGTCAATTTTACATTAGTTTTTATGGTCTATTGTTCTTAGAGTCAAGGGTACAGTGGGAGTTTCTTAATTCTTAATCCACTAGGCATAGGTAGGTTCAAAATATAAAATATGTGAGATATGCAAAATAAGTGGAATACATAATAAACTTTTATAAATACGACTGTTCCTTAACTGAGTAAGTTTGCTATATTACTTCAGGGGATATTTTGTCCAAAAACAATTTTAGCTAGTTGGAGGTGTGGATAAGCATACTTGGGAGTGGAATTTGAGGCCCGCAATAATTTTTATGTAATTAGTAACAAATGTAAAACAGAAGCAATAAACCCAGATTATAAAGAACAAAAATCTTAAATTGACCTGTCTTCCACACCAGATACCAGTTCTAAATTGATGTTCTTTGTTTCAGACACCAAATCCTGCATGGCCACCACCTCCGCTTGTCCTTCCTGGACTGCCTGATAGAATTAAAGACATTTCAGTAAAAAATTGGAGTTCAATAGCTGCATCAGGACCTGTACCTTGGCGTCAAGCACCTGGTTTGTTCAATTCGGAAATGCATCAAAGATGCCCTTTGAACTTGACATACCCGTGGCATTGATCGACTCCTTGCCAGTGAAAGATTGTCTGCCTCTTCCCTAGATAAAAAGAAAAATGAGGATTCTTCAGAAAGATTAATTAATGGAAGCCTGGAGACCGGTGCATCACAGATTTTTGAGAAAGGTATCCCTGGTTTATGTCTTCGTAGTATAGATATCTAGAATATAGTACATGTAAAAAAGAAAAGAATCATATTTGTGCTGCCATGCTGTTGAAACTCTTTATACATCATAACCTTAGTTGTTGGCTTACCTGTTGAGACCATTTTTATCACAGGAATCAAGTGTGAGGAGCAACCTAATCCATTTGTAAATGCTACCCAGCAGTCAGCCTTTGGAAACAATGAACCTTCGACTCCTCATTTCAGTCTGACTCTAAAGCCTGCTTTAAAAACTGAAACAACTGAGCAAACCAAGGTTTCTAAAACTCATGCTCAACGACCAACCCCTCCACCTGCAGCAGGGAAGCAATTATGTAGTTCTAATGGGGTTGATTCATCTGGAGAACCTCAGACTCGCAATGGAAGGCCTCGAGGAGATGCTCGTGGTCGAAACCAGTTACTTCCACGGTACTGGCCCAGAATAACTGATCAGGAGCTACAACAAATATCTGGAGAGTATCCTATTGTTAAAATGCTTGTTTCATGATTTCATGAAATATGGTTGATATTTAATTTTTCTTGATTAAAGCAGTTCTTATATAGATCACCTTATTGTTGATTATATATGTACTGCTTAACATCTTATGATTTTCGCAAAGCCTAACAATATAAAATTTGGGTGGACGACTTAATTACTTCTAAGAATTGCAATCTGTAGTAACTCTGTTTAGTATTTGAGCAGCAATTTAGCATCGTGTTAACCTTAACCTGATCATAGTTCAAACTCTATAATTACTCCTTTGTTTGAGAAGATGTTAAGTGCTAGCGATGCTGGGAGGATAGGGCGTCTAGTTCTTCCAAAAAAATGTGCTGAGGTGAATCTTGACTTCGTTCACTTAATCTTTCGCTTCAGCAGGACTTCAATTTTCTAGTTCTCCACTTAAAAAGTTGATCACAGTGTTATTGCAGATATATGGCATGCATATTTGTATAGGTTGTGCACTTTAAATTCAAAAGATACATTCTAGTTATTCTCCATGCCTAAACACATCTATTTAGTTTGTAGATTTATGTCTACAAGTATGCATACAACAAGTTTCTAGTGATGTAACGTCCTTTACTTTTGTTTTCATTGATTCTTGTCCACTTAAAAGGTTGAATAAGACCGGAATGCTAGTGTTTGGACAACATGAACCATAATTAACTTGAACAATGGTGGTTTTCAAAATTAACTATAATAGTGATTGAACAAATGAAAGGGTACAAATTTTAATTCCATTTATCCAAATAATATCAAACAAATTGCAATGGTAATTTTTACAATGAAGGATTGTGTAACTCAAGTAAATTATAAGTGTTTGTAGCTTTTGAAGCCAATAATTTTTTTTCATATGACAATACTGAGTGACTTGAATCATATAACTTGATGGTTTTGAACCATTATATGGTTGTGATGACTTTATATACTAAACTTATAAAAGATAAACAAATAAATAATTAACTATTATATACTACTCCCTCCTATCCAGATTAAATGACGTTTTAGAGTTAAGCACACTTATTAAGAAATAACACAAAATGTCTTTTGTATCCCTAATTAATTATTTCTCTCCACAAAGATGAAGGCAATTAATGGGTTATTGGAACTTTGGTTGTATATAGAATAGGAGGGAGTATGTAACAAGGGGATGGTCATGTAACATGGATATGGCAAAAGATTGACATGGTGAATCCTAATAATTTAGGACCTCTACATGTCAAAAATATCCCAGTATATAAATATATCTTCTATATAAACTTGAAGTGTATTGAGAAGAATTTTAATCAACATGATATGATTATTCCGTAAATTCATAATATAAGAAACTAACATTCAATATATAGCATGATATGCGAATAGCAAACTTTAAATATTTAAAAATGAGATTTCAAGACTTTTATTTTGTCATTATGTAACTAATATTGTTATGTATGTTAGTGTACATGTAATTTTGAACCCTTTCCTCGCCTGTTACTTTAGTTATTTTTTTGGGTTTACATTTCTATTGCATGCTAAATTACAATCATATTTCGGACATTGCTAATACATGAGGGAAGCCTTCAAGTGTTAGACCCTTGCTTTAATTATGCCGCGTATAACTAAGTGTTGGACCATGTCCTAGAGCATACATGAGTCTTAGCGTACAATGCTTTTCTGACATAGACATGTAAGCTTCATAAAACTTTCCTTGCTTCCTAGGTTTTGTATAATTTTAGGTTTAAATGAGATAGGATGACAAAATATCTGAGCTGTTATGTTTTTGTAGTCCTAATATAAATGTTATGTTCATATTTATATAGTCCTAATATATTTTGTGTAGGCCTATTTTCCGCCAATCTCTAATCCAGAAGGAATACCTCTCATGGTACAAGATCTGAAAGGGAAGGAGTGGGTATTTCAGTTTCGATTTTGGCCTAACAATAACAGCAGAATGTACGTTTTAGAGGGGGTCACTCCTTGTATACAGTCTATGCAAATGCAAGCGGGTGACAGAGGTAAGAAATCTATGCGATTTGATTGCAATGCTAGTCTAGTTCATTAGTTCTTTTGTTGTCAGTTTTATTTTTACCTATTTTTTTCAGGCAAAGTTGTTATTATATACAGTTGAATGGTTCCTCTTCCCTGAGTAGCTCATGGGCTGTGTGAGGATTCACTCGGGAGGGACAACTACTTTTTGCTACTTTAATTTTTTATTTTCTTTTCAACCATATCGATTGTAGTTGCTCGGTACCATCAACCTTTTTTTTAAAAAAAAATCGTAGTACTTACAGCTTGATTTGATGGCTGTCTTGTTTCACTATACAAATTTCCTTCCGTCTTTCAATTATGTCAGTGCCGTGCTTATTCAATCTCATAAGACACAGTTATCTTTTTCTGTTGTCTTCCAACTTTGCTTTCATGTGGTTTTGCCACTACAAAGTGAGTCATCTGGTGTTTGATTTCAAATTTTTAATAAATTCTAACTGTGCTTTGAAGTGGGACTGATATATTCTTCTTTGTTCAGTGACATTTAGTAGGTTAGAGCCAGAAGGAAAGTTGGTCATGGGATGCAGAAAAGCTTTTACTCCATCAGAGCAGGTTTGCTTTAATACTTTCTTAGTTAAAATTGGTGCATTGGTGTGGATTAGAAGTTGTTATATGCTGCATTCATGTAACAGATTTTGTTTAGATATTCAGTAAGTTGAATCTAATGTCATATATCGCGTGGTGAAGTTTGTATGTGTTGGTTGTTGATAGGGCGACTATTTTTTAGAATCTATGGTCATCCTGAACTTTTATAGTATATATTTTTTAATTTTTTAAAACTTTTTAGGAAGTAAATAAGGGCATACCGTAGAATATGAGCTAGTTTTCTCCCTCCCTTTTTCAACTGCAGTATCTAGGATCTTTAATCACTAACTTGATGCTGCGTATGGTCTCTTTCAATTCAAGGTACATAGCTCTTCAATAATCGATTATGGTTGTGTTTGATATGTGTGCTTCTCCTAGTCGGACTTGAGTACGATTAAATCTTCAAGCATATGTCATTGAAATTGTCCATAATTATATATATTTCAAAATTCAATGTTTTTATTCTATCTTTTTATCTTATTAATCATCAAGTGTTCACAACAATAGGTTGGTTAGGTGGTTGGTCTTTTGATAAATGTAAATCCTTTATACATAGGATCTACATACTCAATTTTAATTTTGAGATTCCAATAATTTAAGTCCCAAATAAGAATTTTTTTGCAACCTATCTTTCATTTCATTTGCTGGAAGCCTTTTTGCAATCTATCTTCAATTTATTCTTGTTTATATTCTTCATTCACAGTGCAAAGAATTAATTAATACAAGTAATGGAGGTTCTACGCACGGAGATGCTATTATTAAGGCTACTAAAGCTGGTGAAGTTGTTTCAGCTTATCGTCATTCAAAAGGTAATCCAGGAGCATCTAGCCTTTCGGCAATCAACCAGGCAAACTCAGCTGACCCAGCAAGTGCATGTTCGAAGATTGATATATCCAATTACATTGAAAGGGAAGCACTTGGAGCTAAACCTGTTTTATGTAGTAAGAGGAAATACAGTACCTTAGCTTCAAAGAGTAAACGCCTACGAATTGAAAACGAAATGATAGAGCTGAAGGTCACTTGGGAACAAGCTCAGGGATTG
This sequence comes from Panax ginseng, assembly GCA_020205605.1. Lineage (NCBI taxonomy): Eukaryota > Viridiplantae > Streptophyta > Magnoliopsida > Apiales > Araliaceae > Panax > Panax ginseng. The sequence goes on along the minus strand of CM035128.1, from coordinate 13,183,664 downwards.
TTCCGCCCACCTCCTAACGATGTCCCCAAGATTGTGATGATTGAAGGCTACGAAATTGAGGAATTTGAGGTACACAAAACTCTGTCTGTTCATGTTTACAATGTTTCTATGAGCCATTTGTATCTTTGGGTAACTGGTGTGGTCCTCTTGTGTTTCTCATCACCACTAAGAATGTAGCCTTTCATTTGATTCTGGTATTGATGATTATAGATAAAGTTTGTATTTTGTTAAAAAAACTTTTAATCTATCTTAAGAAAATTTGCATCAGCATCTCCATAGGGAGATTATATGGGAGCTGAAGTTTTATTTATTTATTTTTAAAAAGAAAATTTATTGTGTGAACTTACATGCATGCTGGCAATTAGACATTACAGTATTTTGAAAATTTTCAGTATTTGAGAGTATGCCAATATTGAGAAGAATGGCAAAGGACATTAATAATAGAAAAATAGGCAAGGAAATGGAAGGTGAAAAGAACAGCTGATACATTACTGACCCTGATAATAAATTAAATTGATACAAGACATGTGCCTCAATATTATGAATTTTTCTTCATTAACTTTTATTGTATGTATAAAATACATGGTAAAACAAGCTAGCTAGGTGCACGTTTCTCTAAATTGCAATGATACGGCTTTTAGTTGGACCAATGTATTTTCAAGTGATGCTTTCTGATTACTTTCTGGGATAGTAAAGTGATTTGTGATTATATAATTCATAATGTTTTGCACTCAAGCTTGGTGAATTTTAATAGGTTATATTAATTTTTTTTATATGGTGCTTATTTTGAAATGTATAACTGATGCCATAGCATGTTTGCTTAGGAGCCACCAATTATAGGAAGGCCTACCATTTTAGCAGAAGATCATGTGGGGTAAGTTACTTGTGCTCATTTTTTATTTCAACTAGTTTGTTATGTTATCCATCTATCTACATTTCTTAGGGGAACTCATATTTTTTCCACATTTGACCCCATGACTAATGATGTATTGATGAATTATTTAAACAATCATTCTGGCATCAGAATATACTCCCCATGCCTGAAATAGCCGTACTTTTTTTTGGGTGGTAATTTCCATTGAAAATGATACTCTTTTTTTTAGGAACAAGAGGAAGTCTTGCGGGCAATTAGGCTGCTACATGTTATGCGAAACGAAAACGAAAATTGTGGTTAACATTATATGCATATTGCTTCTGCTTCCAGAAATTATTTCCTAGTTTTGCATGTTTCTATGAACTAAAAAAATAGTAATAATATGGTATTCACCATCTGCATATTCAGCATTCATTAAGTAAATGATACAGTGTGTATCTGTGCAAGTTTCTGCAGTGGTTCCTTTCAGGAAACTTTTGGTAGTTGATTCATTATCTCATGCATTCATAAGTTTATTTGGAAAAATAAATTTCTTTTACATTTCTTGCACTTCAATTTACTAAGGCTGAAGGTTTTGCATTGATGGAGTTTGCTTAATTTAATTTAATTTGTCTTCATTGAAAAGACCTGAAAGCCAATGATATGTTTTGCCTTGTGTCAGTGAAAAGATCCAATGGGATCAATGTGATGACTGTTTTAATGCACTTAACCCTAGAAAGTGCCTGGTGATGAAGAGCAATAAAATCATTTACACACCAGCCCTCAAGATGGACCTGCTCCTAAAAAGCAGGAGGATTTTTTGTGGGATCCAGAAAATCCACCATTACAAATAATTTTTACTACAAAAATAATGTAGGAATAAAATTTGCTTTGACAAAGTTAAAACATGCAGTCTTCTAACCCTAGATATGTTCCCCGTTTTATTTGATTTTTGAGGAAAATGACTCGGTATGGTTGTATTAGTGAAGAGCATATATATATATATATATATATATATAAAATCATTACACACACCAGCCAAAGCTTCAAATAAAGCAATGATAGATGTGCAATTAATGTACTTACCTAAAGCTTTGGTACTTTCCTAAGAGAGATCACCCATACACCATCCATTGAAAGATCAAATGGACGCAATTTCAAATAGTATGGACAGTCCGCAGCATAATTTTGCTGGGTGCGCACAGTTATGTTGCGAATGTGCCCATACATGTGAAATTACTATAAGGCCCCTGTTTTTAAAATTTAAAAGCTACCGTCCACATCAAATGTTGTGGTTGCTAACTATAATTTGTGGCTTAAATCTTAATTTTACAGAGTTTAAAGTTGGAGGTTTCATTATACATTAGTGAACTTGGCAGTGACTTGAATCTCAACTGACAGACAATCAATGTATACATTTCTTCCTCTTAGACTGCGACAATACCCTCTTACCTAAGTTATGTGTCTCTACCTTCTTCAGCTGCTACACCTTTCCTTATTATAACTCCAAACCAAAATCAACATCTCACTACGTCTACTACATTATTAACGAAAAACCCAAGAGAGTTTGTTTTGAGTCAAGTTTAATGCAAGTGCCTTCTGGACCATAATGTTGCCGAGGGAAGTGTAACTTGTCGCATGATGACTACTTCTGCCCTCATCATAGGACAATTAAAGAAGGATCTAGTCCATAGAGCAATTAAGGAGTTGGGTTAATATGTTTGTTTCTTGTTGACTACCAGATCTCTTTGTTCCGCGGCTCAAGAATTATCACCAGAAGAGCTCAAAGATCTGCTATCCACGAGTAATCAGGGTATGAATTGCCTGAGCACGATATTCTTCTTATCTGAGTTTTAGTTGGTGAATATGTGCCTACTTGAGGAGCATAAAGGCATTACAAGATGCTTATAGCATTGTTCCTCATTTCGGTTCATTTTTTTACCTACCCACTGTTATATTACATCCTTGGTGATGATTAGTAGTTATTTAGAAACACACATTCAAACCTGGTTTTATGATATTGCAACTGGTAACACGATCATCATGCAGCTGGAGCTAAGAAAATAGAAGCCGATAACGAGGAGCTAGATTCGCTCGAGGCTTTAGAGGGGCTGGATGCGCTTGCCTGCCTAGCTATCCAGGAAGAGGGAGATACTCTACCATCATCATCCCTGGCCACAACAAAACACCCCCGCCATAGACCTGGTTGTTCATGCATAGTTTGCATTCAGCCCCCAAGCGGGAAGGGTCCTAAGCACAAACCAACATGTACATGTAATGTCTGCTTAACAGTGAAGCGTCGTTTCCAGACCCTGACATTACGACGTGAGAAGAAACAATCAGAGAAAGAAGCTGAAGCTGCACGCCAAAAGCTACAGCAGCCTGAGCAATTGGCTGATGAGAAAATCCAGCCCTGTAGTGACACTGGAAATAGTAGTCCGAGCCATAAAATGGTGATCAATGAGAGTTGTGTCGACGACCCAATTAATATGAAACCATCCACTTCTCCTTTTAAAGGTCAAATTGACCTTAACATACAGCCGGAACGAGATGAAGATTTGTCACCTGTTTCAGATTCTGGGGACATTCAGAGGGTGCTCCAATATGCCGCTAAGAGATATTTCAACAAGCTGGAAAAATTTTCAAGCTCTGCTGGAAACACAACCTCAGCAGGCAGTCAGATGCATCCTACTGGAGTCGGAGTAGGGAATTTCAGCAATGTTATTCCTCTTGATAGCAGTAAGAATGGCGACTCGGACCATCCTCTGGCTTTATCAGCAACCAAGAGTTGAAAGTACTACAATGCTTTCTGAAAGACAAAAATAGTGGATGATGTACATTTATCCTCGGGAACATTCTGCTTTAGATTTGTACATAAAGAGATGTAAGATGTGGAGGTAGTAAGGTTACAAAATTAGTAATTTTGGTGGGATGTATCGAGTGCAAAAAGAAAAGAAAATGATTTAAATGTGCAACTGCTGTGGATGGTGGGTAGAACTTAGAAGCTGCTTCATTTTGCTCCTAGAAGCTTACTTTGCAGCTCCCAAGTAGAATCATTTAGGATGTGATTAAACATATATATACGTTTATGGGGAATGCTCTATAGCAAGCGTTTGCTATGAGTGAGTACTATTTCAACAAAATGTATTTACACACTTTATTCAGAGATCTCTAGCTAATATCTTTACTTGGTTAGATTTAATTAATTTGAATGTATAAAAAATTTCTTAACTAATAAAATTTAGTACATTGTTAACTATATATAAAATATAATTATTTTTATAAATAATTTGTTAATTAATAAAATTGAAAATTGGTAAATATATTTAATGTATTTATTTGTATGAATAATTTTTTAATTAATAAAATTTAATATTGTCAATTATATTTAATGTATTTATTTTTATAAAATATTTGTAATATAATTTAACATTGTGAGGTGAAGAGATTACTAATCCCCCTCAAGGGAAAAAGCTAGAAGACTATTGAACAAATCAATTAAAGGATAAACATATGATGACACAACTGCTGCTGCTTCCACATGTTGAGGAATTATCCATCATCAAAACACTTTATCCAACCAACCAACCAACCATCCATCAAATTTTGTTTTATTCACACAAAAAAAAAAAGAAGAAAGAAAAGAAAAGTGTTTTCATCTCACTATATTGAAGCAGTTTTTAATAATGGTCTATAGTTGCCCCTTGCACCAAATATTGTTATAAGAGTAATGTTAGATATATAATTTATTCTATAAATATTTTATAATTTGTTGATGTTATATATTTTATATCAATATATTAATGAATAAATTGTTTTAATATAGTCTTTGACCTCACATAAAAGCTGAGTTAGAGTATACTATATCAACAAATTATAAAATAGTTGTATACTAATTCGTATCTCTAGCATAAAGCCATCCATTTGGATAAACTTGGACTTAAATTTTTGGAAGTCAAATTTGCTGTGAAGGATATCGAATTTTTATTAACTAACATGCGGTGCCAATTTTGTGGGGTCAATTGACCTCATTGGAAAAAAAAAATTGCTTTATAATATAAGCTAAATTTTAAAGTTTTTAAATATTATATATAAATTGATCCCACTAAAATTTTATAAATTTTCTATTATACGGGTCAAATTAAAAATTTATAACTTTGTCAATCAAATTTTAATCATATATGACTCATATCCTTTCAATATCTTTCTATAATATTTTAAACTAAATAATAATCTAATTTATATTATTTTTTAAAATAAATAATAAATTACTTACTTATGAACCGTTGTGATTAAAAAATTCTATTATGAGTCAATATAATATATATACCATATATTATTACTCATTATATTTTTATTGTAATATAATATATATATATATATATATATATATCAAAAAGTATAAAGTATTAAAAAAAATTGTCTCGGAACCGCTGCCTCCGAACCCCCGCCAATTCTTTTTATAACTAAGTAATAATTTCGACCCCACTGATAAAAATTTCTGTCTTCGCCACTGCTAACATGCAAGTCTTATCTATGTATGAAAATATCAAAAAATATTGTCAAAATATCAATTACGTGTTATAAATACAAATATTCATCTCATTTATGTAAATATTAAAAGAACAAACCCATCATCATATTTACAATGACTTCCATCTCTATATGGAACCCAACCACGGACCACATCTCAATTGCAAAACAAATATTATTATTAGTAAAAATAACACAAAACTTAATTTTCAATCCCAACCCCTTGTAGACAAAAACAAGCAAAAAAACAATCAAAACCCATACTATTTTACTACTATTAAGAAACTTTAATTTCTATTCCATTAATTGACCAACCTATTAACCTTTTTTATATATATATATATATATATATATATATATATATATATATATATATGCGATTTGGATATTAAGTTTCATCTATTATTTAACATATCTTAAGTTTCATCTCTTATCTAAGATTCCTTGTTCACCCCCACGCTAAAAAGGCCCATGACGATTTGGTTTATAACTATATATCATCGTCGCTTCTTATATGTTATCCGTCGTTAAAAGTTAAGATTTATGGTTCTATATATAGCCCGATTACTATTCAAGTGAATAATATATGTTAAATAAGAGATAAACTTAAGATCCGGAATATATATATATATATATATATATATATATATATATATATATAGTCATAGAATTAGGAATCAACCCACAATTTCAATTGAACTTTAATGGGCCCCCTCCACGGTTTAACATCTCTGTATACTGTTCCACTGATTCCTGCCTCTGCAACCTCATCTCCTCGTTAAACTTGTTAATGAACGCTTCCACTCTCCGATTCAACTCGTCCTTACTCAGTGACGCCTCTTTTCTCAGCTTCCCTCCCGACCCAGTAGACGAGCTCACTGACGCCGCCGCCGGCTCGTAGTTCGTACGGTCCCTCAACGTCACGCTCCGAGCGTAATCCGCGACGTCCACGTGGAGACCGTGATTCTCCCACGTGTCGGATTTCCTCGTGAGTGGCACATGACGGCCGTCCGTTATCCTCTTCCACGTGCTCTCCAGCGTCTCCGGCTTCTTAGTCTTCGCCACCCGCAATCCCCTTATATTCATTCCTGAAAAACAATTTAATAAAAATAAAAGTAAATTTCCTAAATTATCCTTCATTCGTTTATTGAGTTATAGGAAAATTATATATCTTGTAAATTTATATGTCAAATAATTATAATTAATAATAATATTTTAATGATATATTTGTTATAATTTCGTCGCACAGATTTTTTTTTTTGCAATACATAACAAAATTCATTCCTAAATACAAAACAAAACATAGTAAGAAAATGATTTTTATGACGAATTTAACATTAAATTATAAGTGTTGATGTCTTTTTTACTCTCTTTTAGAGTTGTTAATGAGTCAAATTTTAGTCCGGATTTGATATGTACTACAATTTATTAAATTAAATTTCCTGCTCATTTATTTACTGAGCTATCATTATGACTATGTTTGTTTGTAAGAATTATATTTGAGATATTACTATTAATTTAAGTGTCTTATTTATTTTTAAATTTAAATTTAAAATTATTAATTTAAATATTATAAAATAATTTAATAATTTTGTTATTATAACTATAATCTCAATGATTATAATTATAATTCGAGATTATAATAGTTAGCCTAGAGTTTTCTAAAATGACTAAATGAGTCAAATAATGAATTGATTTATATATATATATACCTTCTGAACTGGCTTTTAGAGGTTTCCGGTGACCGAACCTCGTAGAGACCAGAGGTTTATCAGATGATGGCAAAAGAAACTCAAAAGAATTGATCCTCTGTGGCGGATTCCACGTAGAACTGGATATCTCATCATCACTTTGTAATGCTCTGTCAACTTCTAAGCCATTGACCAACACAGGCTTCACATCGACGAACTGATGAGCTTCATCCCCATCAAACACTGACGCCGGAGAAAAATCCGGAATCGGCGGAGGGTTGAATTGAATATGAGGAGGATTGGAGTGGTGGAAGCGAGAGGAGGCGGCGATGGTGAGGATGATGGCGTTGATGAGAAGGTAGAGATATGGAGGTTTGAGGCATGACCAAATGAGAGGGAGTTGATAGATTTCCATAAGGGATGGAAGAGATAATTTGAGAAAAATAGGCATAGATACAATTAGTCCAATTGAAATTAACAGAGCTTTTACTGACACAAGCCAAGTAGTTGAACAAGAAGACCCCATTAATTAATTTGTTTGTGTCAGTGTTAGGGAGTGAGATACAAATTAGGAGATCGGATAGTGTCTGGATTTTGGGGTGCAGGCAGCTGATGGAGGATGCAACGTGCTGAAGGTACACGCATATATATATATATATATAGAGAGAGAGAGAGAGAGAGAGAGAGAGAGAGAGGTGGAATGGAATTGGGGGGGACGCACGGCACGCGGTTTGTGAAGTGAGAAAATGTATGGGAATTAATTTGACTGCCATATATTTAAAAAGTGGATAAGATATAGGTGGTAGTGGTATTAATCACTGAAATTAAGTAACTAAGTTGTGACAAGGCTCGACTGACGTGGTTGAAGATTCACCTTCCAAAATTTCAATAATTCTATTAATATATTTGTATCATTTTTTCTTCTTAATTTATGTATTTTTTAAATCTTTAAGTAATAAAGAGTTATATTATTCAAAGTTTACTTTTATGTTACTTTTTTATATTTTGTTCTGATTTAAATACTTCTTATTTTTCAACTTAATTTAATCCCGCCTAAAGTACGGTCAAACTCATATTTTTGCGTGTTCTACTAATGATCACTACGGACGCTATCTCCCTTTAAAAATTAAACTATTGTCCACAGTATTAAACTGCAGATTCTATGACCCCAAAACGACGCTAAGAAACTCACAAGTCTCGTCCGTAGTTGAAATTATTCGGAATATCTCAACATCTCGACATGTTGTGATAACACTCTAGAGTTTGCGTAAAAAAGATAAACAATTGATTCATCATAACAACACATTTCTTGTTAATTAATTGACCCATTGGTAGCTTTTTGAAACTATTCTATATATATATTTTAAAATAGTATTCTCTGTATGGATTTCTTGTTAGATTTTAAAGTTCAAAATTATATATTTTTCTTTCATATTGTTTAACCAACAACATGAATTTTTAGCACACTTCAGACGAGAATAGTTCGTTTAGTTTTCTATTTTGCATATGTATTATTGTTGCGTATTCATCATCTTATCTTAGACGATGAAAGGAATATCCATGAACAAATAGAAATTTTAATAGCATTAAATCGAATTATACTCGTCACATCACATGATTTCATGCAATTAATGATACCAATATTAAATAAGAAATAGAAGATCCTGGAGCCTAAATTCGAACTAAGTCGGGTTTTGAATTATGGAGTTTGCAACTTTTATAATAGAGACCTAGCGTCTGCAGTAGATTTCTCAGATTTTGACCTTCTCACTTTTTTAGTGCGTCCTTTAATTTGACCTAGTGTCTGCAGTATTAAACTGCGAACGAGACTTGTGAGTTTCTTGACGTCATTTTTGGGGTCATATAATTCACAGTTTAATATTGCGGACGGTAGTTTAATTTTCAAAGGGAGATAACGTCCGCAGTTTAGTACTACGGATAAAAGACTTTTTCAAGTAGGGGTATTTCGATTATCTGTCTCGTCCGCAGTATTAAATCGTGGTATACTGAAAATTAAACTGCGGACGAGAACAATATAGGTCGTTGGATATCTAGATAGACGATCAGAATTTGTTGTAAGGATAAATATTTTTTTACAACGTTAGTTATGGATCGATCTTATATATATATATATATATATATATATATATATATATATATATATATACAAACATGGAGAGGATCAATTGCATACTCCTTTATTTAACATTCCTTGCTCACCACCTTTAAACGGATCGACGGACGATTCGATTAAAATTCGTCACAGATATCGAAAAACAATGTCTCTAGCTTTTTAGCGACGCATCAAACCATCGCCATAACATATAAATTATTTATCTGTTCTACAACGACGGACCGAACCGTCATCCTCGGTCCGTCGCTAAAGGAGTTGAACATGGTATATAAAATAAAAGGCTTCAGATGAACCAAAAACGGAATATATATATATATATATATATATATATATATATATATATATATATCGGAGTCATTCTAAAGCGGACCAAATAAAGCGGATCAAAGAATGGACCAAGCAAAAAAACACGCGGTCAGGGGTATGGGTCGGAAAAATACGCGAGTTGATTTTGACCGCGTAATTTTTTGCCTTTCTTAATTCGCTTTTTTCTATCGCTTTTATTTTATTCGCTTTTGTAACAAATTTCCGTATATATATATATATATATATATATATATATATATATATATATATATCCAAACATACATACATCTTCTTAAGGTTTCGAGTTTAAGTGAATTCTAACTTCTTTATCCAAGTTTGGCCTTTTTTTTTTTTGGGATGGGGCCGGTCCAGTAATTTATTGATTGGACTGTCCGGCCAAGCATTTATTTTTTTTTTTAACAATAATTATGAGAATAATAAATAAAAAATAATAAAACAAGTTTGAACAAAAAACTGTGAAAGAAAAATATATTTTTTATTAAAAAAACACTGTAAACCACTATAAACAATTTATAATATTTTTTCAATAAAAAAATATACTTTATTTCATAATTTTTTATTCAAATTTGTTCTATTATTTTTTATTTATTATTTTCATAATTATGATTAAAAAAAAAAAAAGGCTGCACCGTACGTTCGCGGTCAATAGTGCACCGGACGCCCCCCCAATTATTCTTTTTCCATATTTTTCTGACCTTATCATTTTCATTTTGTGGTACCAATTGTTCTTCAGTTAAAGTCGGTAGTATAACTATAACCATGAGTCAAAGTCTGAAAGAGTGTATATCATATCATGACCTATATATATATATATATATATATATGTTGGACGTAAGTTAATTATATATGAACCACGTCATGTAGTTCTTATTATAAGCTGACACGAGACAGAATGCATGTTTAATTAGTTCAGAAAGTATGCTAAATATATCTATACGAATATATAAAAAATTATATTGTGAATGTTTATGTATAAATAAATTAATGTACATAAATATTAGTAGTAATTTTTAAAAAAAGATGTACAATAAACTTATAATTCATACTTGATATCGCAATATCACTTGTACAGAATTGTTAATTAATAGTTATATATTCCCATTTTATTAACCCTTGTTTGATTAACCATAGTTGAATATATTATGTACAGCGTCATGCATGGTATCATCAAAATGTTTACAAATTTGGTGCAACATTCCTCTGCCATGCATATTTGGTAGAGGGTAGTCAAATTCTTATTTTATAAGTATATTATATGATATGATAAATATCCTTCTTAATTAATGAAATTCTTAATTATAAGTTGTAAATGAATTTCATAACATAATTCGGTCTCTGCAAGAATTATTTTTATCTATTCGTTATTTTTTATGTTTTAAAATTAAAGATATAATTTTGCAAGAATAATTTTAGATTCTTTAATGTATCTTGGTATTAGTTAGTTAATCTCTCTGTTCCAAATTAAATATCCATTTTTGATTTATTTTTATAATTAATAATTAATTATATATAAATATATTTTTAAAATTATAAAAATTGGGGTTAGTATTAAATTATATATACTTTCTTTTGGTTATAATCTTTTGGCCTATATTTTAGCAAAAATAGTACAAAACTTAGTTTTAAAAATGATCAATTTGACTTTAAAAAGTCAAAAATTAGTATTTAATTTGAAATGAAGGGAGTATAATTTATTAGTGATAGCGTGTGATGTTAGACATAATAATAATAAAAAAAAAAGTAATTTCAAATTAAGAGCGTTACAAGACTATATTTTCGGCTAAATTATTTCATGATCTTGACCAATATAATTTTATTTACTTTTCTAACAATAATGTAAAGATCATAAATAAATTATTTTTAGATACCTTTTTTATTAAAAGATAGACATTGCTAATTTTTCCAATCGGGTAAGACAGTTTGCTGCCGTGTGATTTAAGAAATGATCGAGGGGATCTTTTTCCCATGCATCGAAGTCAAAAAAGGGTGAATATTTATAATAGATATGGACTTTTGAGTTAATTACTAGAATTTACAAGTAAAAAGAAAGGAAAGAGTTTGGTACTTTCTACTTTTATAAAATTACCTAAAAGTCAAACTCAATAATATATAGGTATTTATATTTACTATTTTCACCGTCCAACTCTTGGATGATTGCCATATGTTCAAATTTCAATCTAGCTCTTTGCATGTATTGGGGGTGGGGGAGAGGGAGAGGAGAGGAGAGAGAGAGAGAGAGAGAGAGAGAGTTGGATGATTGCCATATGTTCAATCTAAGCTCTTTGCATGTAGTGGGGTGGCGTGGGGTGGGGTGCATATTCCATTCTCATGTTTCCATGCTAACCAATATAAGGGAATTATGATTATGCTGACCATTTTATGTTAAGATCATTCTCAAGAGTTTTTGGTGACTAAAATGCCAGAATACTATTCATACTGTCTGAGTAACACTAACGGATAAGATGAAAGTGCACAAATGTGCAGAAATAATTAAGTACAAAAATGTGTTAAATACATATTTGCTCTAACGAAATTAATAATACTATACTCTAAAATAGGTGACCAAAATTTTACTAGTTTAAATAGTACCCACTTTAAGGACCAATTGAGTATTATATATATATTTTCCAATATATTTATGGCAGGTGGTGGTTTCATTTAATGGGAGAAGAGAAGGCTACACATTTATTAAAGGGAAGAAAGCATGCATGGTAGACCTCAAGCTTGAGAATCCCAGTTGAGTCAAATGGGTTTGTATTACTTTCACTTTCAGCCCTAATAAATTCTAACTACTTCAAAATGAAGTCCAAACTTGAATAATTTAACTTAGTAGTCTTAAGTTCAACTCCCACTCGAAGCAGATCGCAGGCACAAACACGTTTCGGAAGGTTTGTTCGTGGTGGGTGGGGAGATTAGTCCGACACAAGTCGGGATACTCCACATATAAAAAATAAAATAAAAAATAGTTCACCTAGTATTCAAACCATATATACATAATCAAAAATTTTACTTGCACATAGAATTTTCTGTTCTGGTCTATTTTACTTTTTCTAAGCAATTCCCTTGGCAGGTAATAAGAACACTGCAAGTATTAATCCCCTAGAAGAAAGAAACAAAACACCATAAAATGAAGCAACTCAAACCAAATTTTATTGCACTTGTACAAATGAAATCACCATAAAAATGAAAAATAAAAAATAAAAAGAATCGATGATCAACGTTTATCAAACATCCCTTTCACTAATGATGAGAAGTCATAATCCCCCCCTAACTGCGTTGGAATGATGGGCGATGCTGCTGATGTTGAGGGACGCCTAATTGTTCCCGCTGTTTTTCTGCTATTTGAAAGTGCTGATCCAATAGAATTATGCATAGTACTGCAACAGATTTCATGGGCAATATAAAGCATAAGTTGTGCGTATAGTACCTGCCTAATATTATGTTATAATGAGAGTTACATGACTAAGGATATCACTGACTAAATTCTTCTTTGACAGAGTTAATAATAATAATCAGTTGCGTAAAAGTGCACTATTTATTAAACTAGAATATGTACTTGTAAAGAATGTTAGTCCCTCTATTCCACATAAAAAGTATCATTTAGAAATTTTTTCGTTCCCGCTGAATCTACTTTCTTGCTCGCTCCTTTTCAAATACCGAGTTATTAAAATACCATGCAGTAACATATTCGGTACATTGTGCTCCCACTTAATCTACTTTCTTGATCCTTTTCAGAATCATCACTCCCATAATTAGACTAATAGTCCATGGGATTGAATAATGAACTAATCATGGGATAAAATAGTCCGTACTGATAATAAATTAGTGCAAATAGTACTATGTCGCCTATCATTTCTGCAAACAATCATAGAGTTTTGGTCCAACCATCATTGACCTCATTTCCAAACTTTTTGATCCTAATAACTATAAATGTAGGAGCTAACAATGAATTGCAATTAGGAATTGAGGTCAGGAATCATGGCTGCATAATGCATGGCTTGCACTGTGTTATAGGTTCTTTTGGTGCAAAATGATTTTTTCTTTTGGTGCTAAATGATTTTTCTGAAGGCATCACACATACAGATGGCACAAGCTCTCTAGACTTGCGACAAGCTAGCAGAGGTGTTGTACACAGTGTTCTAAAAATTCCCGTCTAAGTCTGCTTAATCTCTGCCTAGGCGTTAGTCAGTCCTTTGCTGCAGACCCCTACCTAGGTGGAATCATACCTCTACCACATCCATTTAATAAAGGTTTTGAAACTCTACAATCCTTGAAATGAATTTGTTTAGTCTTATAAGATTGTTTTTTGGTAATTTTTCAAGTAAAATTTTAAATAATATATACTATATGTTTTGTACAGTATAACAAGTATATACAATAAAAAACAAATAAATGAGACTTCCTAGCGATTTTTAGAACAATGGCCATATGTGAATAAGGTTGTTGCTAGTATTATGTTTGAACTTTGACGAATAGTTTTCATTACAAATACTTCTAATCTAAATATATATCGTACCTCGATGTTGAATAAGGTGCTAAATTCCCCACAGGATGTGAAGGTTGGGCATTTCCCATCTGTTACAAGAGTATAAAAAAGTAAAAAATAAGAGATGGAAATTTGATTAATTAAGATTCAACAAAGTCTTCATGAGCTCAACCTGCCGAAATTTCTGTTGCTCAGCCACTTGCATTGTTCTTCCAGGAACTTGGTTGCTAATGCTTCCCCAATTCTGAGCAGGTCTGTGAATGCTGTTGGAATTCTGTTGATATATATTTCCAGTACGTGTTTGGGTAACCCCGTTAGACTTTGCTGCATTAACTGTGAGAGAAGTCTGTTGTTGAGCTTGTATTGCTAGTTGTTGTTGAGGGGCAGATAATGGTGACTCCATACAGGGCTGCACATATTGAAAAAGAAAATAATAAGTAAATTAGCAAAGCTACAGATTAAGCTGATTCTTATCGATGCTAAACTAATCATAATATCTCTGCGATTGACTTAAGGAATTAGACAATGGTGTAACAGACTAGAAGAGAGACATATACTAAAATTTTATGATCTGTTGGGTAGTGATGATTTTGCCTGTTCAAGCATAACGGCCATTACAAATTCTATCTAAAACTTAACTGCAAGTATATCGTAGAATTTACCTTCTCAAAATGATTCGTTATCTCATTCTTCACTTCTTTTGGGGGTTCCTGAGAAATGGGCTGTGTGACCCACTGCAACCCTTGAAATAGATCCTCAAATCCGGAGTCAGAGTGGATCATGGTTTCAATCCCTTTTGGAACAACACTTACCTCTTCTTTTGTTGTTGCTTTGTAAGCTGCAAATATTGAATAGAAAATCAATGGTAATAGTGGAATAAAGTTAATGAAATTCACAACTCCACACAAGAAATTTACTATTAATGGGGGATTTCGAGGGCCCTCAGGTCACTCATGAAACCACCAGGGTGAAAAACCTACACTGGATTTCCATCCTTGTATTATCATCAGCAGCATTATCATCAGAAACAAGTATTTTGGAGTCATTTTCTCTTGAATTGTTCGTCGAGAGCAAGTTAAAAAGATCAGTAGCATAATCAACCTCAGATGCTGAGACAATTGGGATGGAATTAGATTCCTTTTTTCCAAATTCATTTTTTGAGGCTTCATGCTCTGATTCCTTATGTAATTCCTTAGGTTTTGGATCCAGAGTTACCTGTATACATCAAGTCAAGTATAAGTCGCTTCCTAAAATCAGCAACTCTTTTTTTTCATTTAATTTGGTAAGAAAAGTTAGAAACCAAAAGTTATCATATTCCCATAAAAATTGAGAGAAATTATATGCACTTAAATAAAGTTAAAAAAGAAAACTTTAATAAACTGTATTTGAGAGAGGAATATCAGCCAATTAAAAACAAATAAAAACTGCAAATATTGAAGAAGTTATAGGACTAGATAATAAATTTTTACCTGCTCCGATACTTTAGGAGGAATAGGATTACTACTATTTGAAAGAGTTTTTGTATTTATAATGTGCAGCTGAGGGGCTTTCCTGCCCTCAGAAAACTGCTCAATACTGTTGGTATGTCCAATGCTGCTACTAATCCCTAGTCCGCTGTTTTGAACTGTTATTTTATCCCCTCTTACACCTGAAGGAGGTTTTACTTTTCCATCTCTTGGAATCCATCTCTTGTCGTTATACCTAAGTAACTCACATTGGTTAGTACGAATGATGCAGTCTTACTATTAGGCGAAATCAGCTGAATATGATGCTATTTAATAGTGATTAATCAACTAAATCATACTTAGCACGAATGAAATTCTCGATACCAACTCTATCATAGTTAGGAGGCAACTCAGCTTCCCAGTAGCTATTTGATTTCTTATTTCCTATGGCTGCAAGAAAGCACAAATCACATGGTCATCAAATTTCATGTTCTGCTAAAGCTTTCTTAAAAGTCACCTAACATAAAATAAAGTCTTACATTGAATCAACACAACCTGATCTGGAAGCCATGTGTCCAGCGTAGCCGATCTCACCTGCAGCAATACCATGAATTTGTATACGCATTTGTCATTAACAATTTATGCCATATGTCTGAAGTTAATATTTTTTAATGGAAAAACAAAATGCAAAAGAAGCACTTTAAGTTTGTGCTACAAGAACAACGCAGCTTTGGCAAAACAGCAAAAGAATATGCGCAAAAATCATAAAAATATTCTTTAGTATGAAGTATGAACATTGTGTTCATGCAGAGGAGAGGGAAGGAAAGCTGTAAACCTTTGATATATGTACTCCAAGGCTTCTGTGAATCCCAGAACATTGCATACATATGAAGATCCCAATGTTCACGCTAGCCCATCTCGGAGCTCTGCATTACAAGTATATCCAGATTGAGATATTCAGGAGTGCTTAAATATTGAAGATTATCTTCTTAATTTTTTCATATCTTCACTATCAAACATGCATATTGTCTAAGATGCCTACTTGATTTTGCAGTCCGCGCATTCCCTATTTTCTGGAAGTTTAAGAAGCCCCTCAAGTATCTGCAGATAAAGAAAAGGACTGGTGACATCTGTTTTGGCCATTGCGTAGACCAAATAAAAGATCATCGACAAAAAATAATGGGATGAAGGTTGATTTGATGATGAAAAAATCTATAGTATATAATCATTTGTTTTCTAAAAAGACGACACAATCTTTAAATTTAAGCCTGTGTTGCATAATTAAAGAAATTCCATGGAGAAAAGTTTGTGTAAAATCATTATTTGTCGCCATTCATCTTACTACTATTCAGAGTTATTTGTATATCTCATAGTCAGCAATCCTAGGGGTTCACAGGTTTATTCTATTTTTATATAATGTTTCTTTTATAGGTGGGGAAAAGCATGTATCAGTAGTAGGATTGGAACTTTTGTAGTTAACTAATCTGTAATCCAAAACGAGGTCAAACTTATGGACAGGACATTCAAGTTTCAATTAGCAACTCTTGGTTACTGAAACTATAGCTTTAATTTTACAACCTTATAAAAGGCCTCATCTATCAGCATTGACCTATTTCATTCTCCTCCAAATCATCTTGAGTCAAATAAAATATCCAAACAGGTTCCCTAGAACTGATAGTAGGTATCTAAGGAAAAGTAGATTGCTTATTTCACGTTTTGCTTAATGCTTCCAGGCCATACATATTTTGATGACAACCTGGTGATCTAGATTGGTCGTTCTTTCTCAATGCAACACCAAGTTGTCAAAAGCAAGCTTAGGTTCGGAAGGTGGGATCACATATATAACATAATTGTTCCAAATATTAGGATACACGTGTGTGGTATAAAGTACCCAATCGGAAAAATAATGAAAGGGAGTAGGACTAATCTACACAGATGGGCCCAAATCTATTGAATTGGGATGCTTGTGTGCTACCTTTCTAATAGAATACCCCTTCTCGATAAGTAAGGTA